>JABUQX010122904.1:15000-18486 GCA_015478945.1 Trachelipus rathkii | reverse complement strand
TGTTACTGTGTTGATATATTTAATATAAGGAATGAGAAATACTATGTTAAACTAATATATTACTGACATAGTGACCTAATTGCAAGCAAACTTGACCTTAATTGTTTACTGTATCATAAATAATAATGACTTTAAATTCCAGGCTAATCCTTCGATGATGAATGCTGCTAATAAGAAGAGGAAGATCACTATAACAGACATAACGCACATCTCTGTAGAGAAACTTAAAAAAGTCAATGGAAAGGCATACATATGAAGTAAAGGTTATTGATGAAAACTTCTTCCATGGACCAAGAGATCTTGAAGCGTCATTCGAAATGGTTGTCAGTGAAGTTGTTGATGTTGTATTAAAAGACTTAGACTATGATAGTACACGTATGAGGGTTGGAATCAATTTCACGTTCGGTGATGACCAGTCACCTGACCGGAAATATTATGTCAACATCAGTTATAGAGATATATTAGACAATATTGCAGTGAAAGAGATGATGAGACGCTTGGAAGGTTCATTCCAATCAGGCGACAAGGCTACCTTTACCAAATTTAAAGTAGTAGCTACTGTGTTCATGATAGCAAAAGGAAAAGGTGATTACTGTAAAACTGATGCATTCGAGCTACAAAATCTTAGTTTCAAACATCGTTACATTAGTAAAGTTCATCTAGAGAAAGGTGCTGTAGGCTGTGCTTTCAAAGCTGTTGTTCTGTTTAGGAAAATAACTCGTGAATGTGTAGAGGTTAAACATATTCATTCGTATACAATTGAGAAAGAGGCAGAAGCATTAGCTAAAAAATGTGGTATGGAATATACAGATTCTTTCATAGTAACTGACTTTGAAAAAATCGAGAATATCGAAAAATGTCGTATAGTCGTATTCGGTCCTGAAGGTAATGGAGTAAAAATACTTTATAATCCATATAACATAGAACAGAGATGACCCTTTATACATTATAGGCCATGATGGAGTAAATCATTACTATGCTGTAACAGAAGACAAGTTAAAGTTATGTTTTGAGAATACCAAAAAACACGGAGCATATAGGAATGGTATCTTTTGCACTTATTGTTACACTTTCAACAGTAATAATATCGTGCATAAATTAGACTGTGAACATTATGGATGTAGACAGTGTCTATACGATAAGTGTCAAGGCTCCTTTGACCACGATGGTATATTCCATGAATGTCGTGAATGTAATCGTGAATTTTATAATGCAATCTGTTTTAAAAAACATCAGGATAATAATACGTGCAAGAAAATAAAGATTTGTACACTCTGTCTTGAACAAATAAAGGCTGATCGTAAAGGTAGCTTCAAACACGACTGTACAAAAGCTTATTGTACTATATGTAAAGAAAAGTATGAGCCTAAAGAAGATGAATACCATATATGTTACATGAAGAAAAAGAAAAATAAGAAGAAGGATGATAAGAAAGATACTGATCCAGAGATTTATACATGTTACTACGATATTGAGACATACCAAGAAGATAAAGGTTATGATGATAAAGGAAGAAGAATAATAGAATTGAATCCTTATTTACTGGTAAGCCAGATGATATGTGATGTATGTACCGATAAAGAAGGGGAGCAAGTATGTTCACATTGCGGTCCAAGAACAAGAACATTTAAATTGGAGACTGAAAAAGGACCTGTAGGAAATTTCATTGATTTTCTAATGGACTTTTCAAGTAAAAGATCTAAATCAAAAGTAATTGTGACAGCACATAATGGGGGTAAATTTGATCACCAGTTCGTATACGCAGCATTATTGACTCACCCAAGTTCAAAATCTATCAGCAGCAATCCTATAAAAAGAGGCAATAAAATCATATCAATGGGAACGAATGGAAACATAGTCTTCAGGGATACATTATTATTTACACCATGTGCATTGAAAAGCTTGCCTAAATGCATGGGTGTCTGTGAAAAAGGCAATTCCAAGGGTTTCTTTCCCTATACATTTTTAAATGAAGACACCTTGAATTATAAAGGACTTATTCCAGATAAGAAATTCTTCGAAATAGAAAAAATGTCAACAGACGAGAAGGAAGAATTTGAAGAGTACTATAATAAGTTTATAGGTAAAGAATACAATATTTTTGAAGAATGTGAAAAGTACTGTGTACAAGATGTTAATATACTAAGAAAATGTTTTGAGAAGTTTAGGGGCAGTTTCATTAAAGAATTTGATATAGATTGTCTAGATAACAACACAACAATTGCATCTTTATGTTTTACACTTTATAAAAATGTGTTTATGCCTGAGGAAAAAATTACTATTCTAGGTCGAGAGAACCCTAAACCTTTCACATATGAAGCAATTCGCTGGCTTATGTATCAGGAAAAATTGAACAATATAAACATAAGGCACGCCCGCAACGGTGGAGAGAAAGGGTTCAAAATTAAGAACAAATGGCTTTACCCTGACGGGTTCGGATATGTGAACGGTATGAAAACTGCTTTCCTATACCACGGTTGTGCATGGCATGGTCATAAAAGCTGTAATAAGGGAAAAGGTACGCTGCATGGCGTATCGGCTGTGGATCGCTACAATCTCACCATGAAACAAGAAGATAGGTATAAAGAAGCCGGTTTTAATGTCATACGTGTGTGGGAATGTGAATGGAAAATGCAAAAAGAAGAAATTATTCAAGATCCTGATCATCCCGATAAAAATATAAGCATTAGTGAATATATTCAGCGTCTTAGTAATGATGTTGTTAACAACAGGCTCATAATTGATGATTCATTGCTTGGAGGTCGTACTGAACCCTTCGTACATTACTATCCTCCAACTAAAGGACAGAAGATCATGTATTTAGACTATACATCACTTTATCCTTATGTTCAGAAGCGAATGAAATACCCTTGTGGTCCCCCAGAAAAACTAATAGGTGATAAAGTACCAGACATTGAATCATTCAAGAATGGACTCAATGATAAATATTTCGGCGCAGCTTACATTAAGATTCTTCCTCCTCAAGACTTATACATCCCTGTCCTCGCTGAACGAACCAAAAATAAACTAATATTTCCACTCTGTGTAAAATGTGTTAAAGATAATAGTTCAAAATGCAATCATGGTGAGAATGAACGAGCCATTGAAGGTGTATACACAACACCTGAAATTCAATTGGCAATAAAGATGGGTTACGAAATACTTAAAATATTTGAAGTTTGGACGTTTAAAGAGAGAAAGAGTTTTTATTTGAAGGATATGTGAACCACTTCCTAAAAATAAAGACAGAGGCATCAGGTCTACCAAATAATATTCACGAAGATGATCCTGATTTCGAGGAAAAACTTAAAGAGTTTATCCGTCTTTTCAAAGAAAAGGAAGGTGTCGAACTTGATATTAACAATATCAAGAAAAATCCTGGGATGCGATTCATTGCAAAATTGTGTCTCAATTCTCTTTGGGGAAAATTTGCACAAAATACACCTACAAGAGAAGATGTAGTATGTACTAGTGATAAACAAGTAT
>JABUQX010122904.1:0-5000 GCA_015478945.1 Trachelipus rathkii | reverse complement strand
CCTCAAATATCAAAATCTGTCTTTTATTACATCCTGTGGCTACATGTTCACATGACCATTGAAAGGTCTTGCCAGCACTCTGGCGAAGAGTAAAGAATCTTTGCTAAGCAAACGACTGAACAAGACCGGCTTAATCGGTACTAAATGATGAATGAGTATTTCAGAGAAAATAGCAAGTGAAAAATGAATCGATTGGAACACAAATGTAATTTGCGATATGCACTGAAGAAATTCCAAAAGCGTCCCTAATGCTAGTTTGAGATTTAATATTTAGTTAGTTCTATCTCAAGGACCGGTACTCATCAACCCCCATAAATATTACTTTACGTTTCTCAAATAGGTATTTTTATATAATTACCGCTCGTTACACATAAAAAAAATTAATTAACAATCACACCAAACGTATAATTATATTGTTTTTATAATCTAATTTTTTTATTTTTATGATTTTTTTTAGCCTTTGAAAAAAGAAAAATCGGAGTTTAAACCAACCCACACCTCTAGTGATGCAGTGTGAGCAAGGACATATCACTCACCTTTGCTAGCTTCCTAAGTCAAATCCTGGGAGCAGGCACACCCACACCTCACACCCACACACACAACCCACACCACACACATCACACACACATCACACACACATATATATATTATAATATCATATATATAGTATATATCCTTTTCTACAGATATATATATATAATATATATATGATATATATATATATCACTCAACCTTTGTCCCCCACTTAATGAAATCCTGCTTACGCGTATGACACTATATGTTCATTGAAACGTTCTTCTTCATATATTTACCACGTACTTTACTTGTTTGCTGATTACTAATTCTCCTTTATTTTCAAGTATAAATTGAAGAAGCATGAAAATTGTAGATCATTGATAAGAGAAAATTGGTGTTGGCGAAAATTTAAAAAAAATAGTTTATGATATTTTCAAGTAAAAAGAGGTGGGTTCTAATAGGGTTACTGGATATTTTCTTCACTTTCTTGAAGATTCTGCTAAGGAAATAAAGATTTTCAAACCTTCTTTAAAATTAAATCGAGGTGAGTTGGTTCTCTATATTTTTTTTTAATTTTATCACAATGAATCTAAACTAAATATTTATAGAACAAAGTTAATCTTGATGATTACAGGTTGTCGAGTTGATCTACTTAAGATGTCTCTCGTAACTCGGGAGCTTGCATAACTACAACTTATCGGTGATTTTTTACCCAAAACTGAAATCTTACTTTCATTGCAATTTAAGAAATTGTAATTCCCAATTCTATTATTCCTTGTTATGCTGTACATTTTTCAATGTAAGAACTGACAAAAATTTTGAAGGTGTATTTATAGTGTGGGTGTTGCTTGAAGGTGGACGTGGCCTCTTCTGATAGCAACGCACTATATAAGTTAAAGATGAGTTTTTTAAGCTTTTTGGTTCCAAACACAGCACCTAGCAACATACATAGGTTCACTTCACTGGATTTGAATTATTTCTTTATAAAGAGGAACGCTAAGTTTCGCAATTATTTCTTTATGGAGGAGTAGGACAAAGTTCTGCAGTAACTAATCTCTTCATGGAAAGCAGAACGAAGTAGGAACAAAGCTTCAAACGTATCTCTTTATGAATGGCAGAAATGTAATTCTGCAATAAAAACTTAAGGTTTCTGTATTATTTCTACATGAAAGGGAAACATAAAGTTTCCATTAATTATTTCTTTAATATTTAGTAATATAATATTACTATTAGGATTTAAAAATCTAAAAATATAAGATGATTTATTCAACAAGTAGAAACAATGATCTCCTTTTAAATTGAGGTACTCTCTCTCTCTCTCTCTCTCCTCTCTCTCCTCCTCCTCTCTCTCTCGTTCTCTCTCTCTCTCTCTCCACTCTCTCCTCTCCTCTCTCTCTCTGCTCATCTCTCTCTCTCTCTCTCCGCTGCCGACTCAAGAACAGTCTTGGGCTTGGTCGGCGTTTACCGTCCTTTCTGAAATTTCTGCTTCTTAAATCTTCGTGAGTCAATTCCGCGGTCGCGGACTTTGGCTAAGTTTTACCATCACTTTCCTGAGAATCCGGAATTTCTTGTATCTTGATTTTCTTTTGAAAGAAGTGAGAGAATGAAGTTAAGTGAGTAGAATAGAATACCTCATACAAGACCAAGGGAAACCCTTTATAGCATACACCAAGCTTGAGGGTATCTTTGATCCTGAAGAATTTGTGGAAAGACGATGTAACACAAATACATTTTTAAATTAATTTTGGCATAAACTTAGGGAACTTAAAACATTTAAATTGAAAAATGTTTAAGAAAAAATATGATGCTTCTACAACTTTGACGTTATGGAATAAGAACTATTTTAAACTACAGAGATATTCCCTCGTTGATCTCGAAGAAAGTGTACGGTAAGCAACATCAATCTGCATAAGTAAAAAGAATCATAAATAAAATACATAAAGTAAAAGTACATTCAAATACAAGCATATCTGATTATATCCGTTAGATATAAGCATACATACAAACATTTGAATGCAAAAATATTTTACATGAAATGCAAAGTATATTCAAATATAAGCATATCTGATTACATCCGAAGATCTGTGCATAAATACAAATATTTGAATACATAAAAATAGAAGAATGTTATACATAAAATGAAAAGTACATTCAAATATAAGCATATCTGATTATATTCGTTAGATATAAGCATACATACAAATACTTGAATGCATAAAAAGACAAAATGTTACAAATAACTACAAATATTAAAAATATTTCACATAAGTTTGTTTGGAGAATGTTACTTAATGCCTTGGGTTTCTTCGTAAAGGAGGTTCTTCTTCTGTTGGCCCTGATTGTGCTGGAACTTCAGATGATGTTGAAAAATCTTGCGGTAAAATATCTGAAGATGTCGAAGGGGCGTCTTGTTGAGGAACATCTGAGTTCATTACAGGGGCAAATATGAAGTTTTAGGCGGTCAAAAGAGACCATATCAGTTCTTCCCGTTGGGAATTGTAACATGAAACATCGATCGAATCTTTAAATTACAAGGAAAGGTCCAGTATAAGGAGCTTCTAATGTCTTCTTGATTCGATCGACACCTACGTAAACATTCGTGCATGTTTTTAAAGCTTTGGGAATGAAAGAAACGTCTCGTAACATATATAAAGGTGGAGATTGCATGAAATCAAGTTCTTTCATTTTGCATGTAAATTTTTTCATAAATACTTCAAAATCTTATCTTGAAGAAGGGTTATAAATAAAGAGATCTGCGGGTAATAAGGGTGTTTTTCCTGTAACAGCTTGAAAAGGGGAATATCCTGAATCATTAGGAATACAGAGAATGCTAAAGAGGATTATAGGCAAAGCGAGTAACCAATCTGTTTTTCTAGTCATGATTGCAGTTTTCAAAGATCGGTGAAATCTTTCGAATTTTCCATTTGCTTGGGCGTGGACAGATGATGTTCTAAGTCTATGAAAACCAATCAAGTATCTTAAGATAGTTCTGAGAAAAATTCACTTTCAACCTGGGTTCCACTATCCGCGATGACATATAGTGACACGCCGAATCGAGAGATCCATTGTAAGAAAGCGTAAGAAACAGATTTTCCAGAGGTGTTTTGAAGAGGAAAAGCTTCCATCCATCTTGTATTCCGATATCGAAATGCTGCTGAGGATTCAGGAATTTCAGTTGTTGGTGTTAAGAGTCCGACAATATCAATGTGTACATTTCAAAGCGGCTGGGAATGGAATAAACAGGTTTGCTTTGTATGATGATGAAATCTTGGAGGAATTTGACATTGATCGAACAAGATTGGAGTCCATACACAATATATATTTTCCTTATTGGGCAGTAAGGTCGCGCGTTGCTCAGCTAGTCGATAACGAGAAGCTCTGACACCTTGTGATTAGAATATATGGAGATCTTGAAAAAACTTTATGCCGATTTTGCTTGGGAAGAAACGGAAGAGGATGAGGAGTAGTAGTTTCACACCAAACTTGAAGGTTGTCATAAAGGGGAAAAGCATGAAGTTTTGACTTGTAAGTTTGTAATTCTTAATCAGTAGCTTGTAGTTGTGCTATAGCAGGAAGATCAACTGGATCGAATGCGCATTAATTATATTATATCTCTAATCAAATAAGAAAGGGGAATGTTAATAAGAATTGAAAGGTAAATTTCCTTTATGAATCCTAATTCTATATAATAATAGTATGTACCGGGGTGATTAAATTTATTGTGTCACGGACAATTGAGGAGATCATCCCGCCCAACATTATATATATATATATATATATATATATATATATATATATATAATATATATCATATAATATATATATAATATAATATATATAAAATATATATAATATATATATATATAAATATTTATGTATAGGCTATTCCACTCGATCTTACCCTAAAGAAAATTTTGAAGGGAAATTTTAAACAAGAGAATATAAAAATCCCGTTTAGTTTTTTTGGATTTATACCTATATTAAAAACAACCTTTAAATGTATTTGAATCTTCAACCATAGTTATAATGATATTTCTATATCTACATTATATATATAGATATAATAATATATATATATAATATATATATATATATATATATATATATATAATTATAATATATATTATAATAATATAATATATATATTAATATTATATATATATATATTATATATAATATATATATATATATATATATAAATATATATATTATACATATATATATATTATAATAATATATATATATATATATATTATATATATATTATAATATTATTACATATATATATGATAATATTATATATATGTTATATCAGTGGCGGCTTTTGGGGCTGGCAGAGTAGACACGCTACTTGCCTTAGTGAGCCCAAAAAATATTAAAGTCAGCATATATATATTTATATATATATAATATATATTATATTATATAATTAGTATATATATATATATATATATATATATAGTATATAACTTTATATATTATAT
>JABUQX010122903.1:20000-44468 GCA_015478945.1 Trachelipus rathkii | reverse complement strand
TATTGATCTATTGACCCAAGTCATATTTGTATAAAACTTTTTTATTTTAATTTGTTTAAAATAATATGGTTTACGAAAATTGTTATTCTTTTTAGGTTTTCATATCCTTAAAGCGTAAATAGTAATCAGTAAAATCAATCACCCTCCTGCGCCACCATGAACTTGATCTATTAATTCAATAATATTTTTGTATAAAAATTTTTACTGTTATTTGTTTATTAAATATATTACATACATTTTTAACCATATTTTTGTTATTTTACATTAACATGGTAATATTTAGCAAATTTATTATAACCTTGTCTATTATTCATGCTGACCAACGAATGTATGCTAACGTAACAAACGTTTTTACATTAAATAGTAATATTTAATAAAAAATTTAGCAATACCCTTACCTAATTATCATAATCCCACGAATAATTGCAAACATAACAAGTTTTATCCCCATAACATAACATAAAAATAAGTTCCCTTTGAACAATAATAATAATAGTAAAGTGTAAATGTTTACTGATCCTAAAGCAGTAAATCAGTAAATCAGTGAATCAAACCACCCGTCCATCCCCTCTTCCATCCTTGATCTACTGATCTATTGATTCAAGTCAATATTTCGATATCATTTTGGATAAACATAAAAAATAAGTTCTTTAGATACTGACCAACGATATATGCTAAGGTAAACAAAGTTTTCACATCAATAAAGCTAACATATCATATACTGAACATAAGAATATAATGTCAACGACAAACCTAACATGCCTTAGCACAAATAAAAACTAACATTAACAAAGTTTCCATACTTAAAAACAGTAGAGTGACTAACATAGCATTCAAAACGTAACCTATTCACACCTTTTCAAGCGTATCTCTAACATATCAATGTTACTTTTACATTAATATTATAATTATATTTAGGAAAATTTATCATTAACCTTGTCTAATTATCATACGCGACAATGAATATATGCTAACGTAACAATGTTTTTTTACATTAACATATTGTTTAATATTTTAACAAAAAATTTATCATAAACCTACCTAAATATATTCCCCAAAGAATAATTGCAACAAAAACAAAGTTTTTATCCAAACATAAACATAAAAATAAGTTCTTTGAATAAAATATCATAGTAAGGTGGTAATAGTTACTAATCCTAAAGCAAGAAATCAGTTAATTCAGTAAACTCAAAAACCCGTCCTCACCTTACCCTCCCTTCCCTCCCCTCCCCTCCCCCTTCCTGATCTATTGATTCAAGTCGCATTTTCGAGTTCATTTTGGATAAACATACAAAAAATAAGTTTTTATATGCTGACCAACGAATATATGCTAACGTAACAAAGTTTTTTCACATCAAATAAAGCAACATATCATAACCTGAACTAAGAATATAATGACAATAAAAACCTAACATAACTTACGTACGAAAAACAGCTGACATTAACAAAGTTCCATATTAACAACAATAAAGTACTAACATAGCATTACAAAACGTAACCTAATTTCATCTTTTTCAAGCATATCTTAAGCATATCAATGTTAACTTTCAAAATTAATCATTTAATAGTTTAGGGCAAAAATTTATCGATAACCTTGTCTATTGGTCAATACCAAACCGCCGAATACATGCTAACGTAACAAAGTTTTTTACATTAGATAGTAATATTTAACAAAAATTTATCATAACCTTACCAAACTATCATAAATCCACCATGAATATTGCAAAATAAAAAAGTTTTATCCAAACATAACATTATAAAATAAGTTCCTTGAATAAAATATCATAGTAAATTGTAATACTTTACTGATTTTAAAGCAGTAATCAGTTAATTGGTGATCAAACCACCCGTCCCACCCTCCTACCGACCTCCCTCCCCTCCCTCCCCTTCCATGGATCTATTGATCTATTGCATTCAAGTCATATTTCGTGTACTTTTTGGATAAACATACATAAAAATATGCTTTTTATATACTGATCAACGAATGTATGCTAACGTAACAAAGTTTTCCCATCAATAAAGCTAACATATCACAACCTGAACTAAGAATATAATGTACAGCGATAAACCTAACATACCTTACGTACGAATAAACAGGTGACATTAACAAAGGTTCCTATTTAACAACAGTAAAGTGTCTAACATAACTACAAACGTAACCTATTCACACTTTTTTTCAAGCATATCTCTAACATATCAATGTTAATTTCAAAACATTATGGTAGTATTTAACAAAAAAATTAATCAACAGAATTACCTAATTATATACTGACCAACGAATATATGCAACGTAAACAAAGTTTTTTACATTAACATAGTAATATTTAAAAAAAAATTGTCATAACCTTAACTAACTATCATAATCCACAACGAATAATTGCAAACATAAAATATTTTTTTCCAAACATAACATAAAAATAAGTTCTTTAAATAAAATATCATAGTAATGTATAATAGTTTACTGATCCTAAAATAGTAAATCAGTAAATCATAAATCAAACCACACTCCCCGTTCCCTCCCCCCGCCTCCCCCCTTTCCGTGATCTTTAATTTATTGATCTATTGATTCAAGTCACATTTCGAGTATCATTTTGGATAAACATAACATAAAAATAAGTTCTTTATATGCTGACCAACGAATATATGCCAACAAAACAAAGTTTTAACATCAATAAAACTAGCACATCATAACATGAACTAAGAATATAATGTACAACGACAAACCTGAAATACCTCACGTATGAATAAGCTGCCAACATTCACAAAGTTCCCTACTTATCAAATGTAAAGTAGGTAACAGTGCATACAAAACTCAAGGGGAGTGGGGGACGGTGTTTTGTTTACTGTTTTACTGTTTTAATATTTAGTAAATCTATTACATCATCTACCTATGATATTTTATTCGAAAAACTTATATTTATGCTATGCTTGGATAAAACTTTGTTATATTTTCAATTATTCGTTTTTGATTGAGATCTAGGTAAGGTTTTGATAAATTTTTGTTAAATATTACTATGTTAATGTAAAAAACATTGTTACGTTAGCATATATTCGTTGGTCAGTATGATAATTATTAAGCAAGGTTATGATAAATTTTTGTTAAATATTACCATGTTAATGTAAAATTAACATTGATATGTTAGAGATATCTTGAAAAAGTGTGAATAGGTTACGTTTTTCTGTGCTATGTTATTCACTTTACTGTTGTAAAGTATGGAACTTTGTTAATGTTAGCTGTTTATTCGTGCGCAAGGTATGTTAGGTTTGTCTTTGTACATTATATTCTTAGTTCAGGTTATGATATGTTAGCTTTATTGATGTGAAAACTTTGTTACGTTAGCATATATTCTTTGGTCAGTATTTAAAGAACTTATTTTTATGTTATGTTTATCCAAATGACAATCGCAATATGACTTGAATCAATAGATCAATAGATCAATCGATCATGGAATGATGGGAGGGGAGGGGAGGGGTGTACGAGTGGTTTGATTTACTAATTTAGTGCTTTAGGATTAGTAAACTATTGCACTTTACTATGGTGTTTTATTCAAAGACTTATTTTTATGTTATCTTTGGTAAAAGCTTTGTTATGTTTGCAATTATCGTTGGGGATTATGATAGTTATCAAGGTTTATGAAATTTTTTTTTGTTAATATTAGCTAAATTTAATGTAAAAACTTGTTACGTTAGCATATATTCCGTGGTCAGTATGATGATTAGACAAGGATATGATAACTTTTGTTAAATATTATCATGTTAACGTAAATAAAATTTTGGTAAAAAATATATTTTTATAGCAAATAAAATAAAAAGGGTTTTTAATAACAAAATATTGCTTGAATCAATAAATAGATCAAAACATATCAATTAGATTATAGATGGGCCAGGAGGCCTGCGGGGGTTGGTTGATTTACTGCTTTACGGTATGTAAAGACAAAAAAAAGAATAACATTTTGGCAAAAAAAATAAATATTTTTAACCATATAATAAAACGTTTTTACAAAAATGACACGAGTCAATAGATCAATAGATCATGGATGGCTGGAGGGGTGGTGGAGAGGGTGGTTCTCATTACTTGTTACTGATTACTGCTTTAGGTATGTAAATACATAAAAAGAATAACAATTTGGTAAAAAAAATATATTTTTTTACCAAATAAAATTAAGTTTTATAACAAAATATGAACCTTGAATCAAAATTTTATCAATGATCAATATACCATGGATGGGCAGGAGGGGTGCTGGGAGGGTGAAATTTGATTTACTGATTTACTACTTTAGGGTGTGTAAAACATAAAAAAGAATAACAATTTTAATTAAAAATACTATTTTAAACAAATAAAAATAAAAATTTTATACAATGAAAGACTTCAGCAGTAGATCAATAGATCAATAAAGATCAATAGATCTGGATAAGTCTGGAGGGTGCTGGGAAGCGTGGATTGTATTACTGATTTACTGCTTTAGGGTATGTAAAACATAAAAAAGAATGACAGCTTTTGGAGAAAAAAAATATTTATTTTTAAACAAATAAAATTAAAAGTTTATACAAAATATGACTTGAATCAATAATCAATAGAATCATGGAATGGGAAGGCAGGAGGGTGCGGGGAGGGTGGTTTGATTACTGATTTAAGGTAATGAAAAAATCTATAAATAAAAAAATTTTGCTTAAAAACTTTTTGTTCACTCACAAAAACTAAAAAATGAAGTATGAAACCAGAACACGTCTGCTCTCTCGTGACGGTTTCGCGCCGGATCGTGCCTGCGGATGCGCGCGCACGCCCCGGTTTCGTGACGGGGCGGGCGGGCGGGCAGGCGGGCAGGCGGGCAGGCGGGCAGGCGGGGCATGCGGCAGGAGGCGGGTTCGCGCCGGGGCGGGCAGGCGGGACCCTCCTCGCGGGGGTCCTGAGGGAGCCTCAAGCCATCATAGTCGAGATCTCAGATCCTATAACCCAACATTGTTGTTATACCTCGGCACCGCACCGGAGCTAACACTGATGCCGTTGCCTACTCCGACTCATCAGACTCAGAATCCTTTCTCCTTCTTCTATGTACTCTTCAAATTTCAGCCTTCCTATTCTATACACTCTGGACTTTTCTTCGAAGGACTGGGGGGTCCCCGACACCCTTTACGAACCTATAACCCTCCATATTTGAGATCTACGGGTTCGATAACCAATAATTATATTATCAAATATTAATAATCCAGCACCGCACCGACAGCAGCACCGGTGCCGGATCAACGGTCGATCATCTGAATCCGAATCCGAACCCTTCTTACTCATTTCTTCTCTATACCATCTCCAAATTTCAACCTTCTACGGTCATTTCCTATTTTTAGGGGGCCAGCATCCCCTTCTGTTGGGTGCACGGACACATACCCTACGACGAGGTTCGTTCCCACATGGTGCGAGGACAAAATTTTATGGATTGTACGATAAACCCTAACCTGCCTAAGAATATATAACGCAGAGAATGTGACGAGAAGTTGCCCCCCCCACTAACTAACAATAACAGGAATAATAGTATTATCAGAATTAGCAGCAACAAATATATTAGGATTGACAATAACTATGTTAAAGTAATAGTAATACCAATAGTAATAGCACTAATGTTAATAATAGTAATAATATCATTAATTTTATTACCTCCGGAAAATATTTAGTCGGAAATGAAAATAATACCAAAATTTCACTACAATACGACAATTAGTTGGGTAGGGAGTTCTGATACTTAAAATTAAAATTTCAACATATAATACTAAGATATTAAAAAGTTTCCATTATGTGATTAATTTGGATCGATATTTGTGAAAAATACGAGAAAAAATCTATAATTTAAGCTCTCTTTTGTTTATTATATAAAAGAGAGGGAAATTTAGTGTTGTGTTAAGCAAATCCCCAAACCAATTCCCAAATGACAATATTTTATCAAATTTACCTTTGAAGATATTAAAGTTAGACATAAACAGGATTGAAAGCGAAAAATCTATTTATTCAATTTCTTTCACTCCTCGTTGATCATAAGTTTGGGCTTGATAGCATGAGAAAGGAAACATTGGCAGAATTTACTCGAAAAATTATTTTTATTGTAAATTTCAAACTATAGAGAGATCCGAAAATGAAGAATTCGTAGCAACGATTAAAACAATCTGTGCCAATAAGATATTGCTTTTATAGTTGGACCGATTAATCAGACACACGATAAGAATTGAAGAACTTGAAGAGTTTTCGCAAACGTCAGATCCTCTAATCCACCTAAGGAAAGAACACCAACGGAAATTAAACTGATGAGAAATAAAAGAATGAAACAAGTTCTCTAAAATCTGTACTACATAAAGGGTCAAATAAAAGGGAGTTCTATTATGAAAAAAAAATACTTAGAAAGGCTATGCTGAAAACATGAAAATAAAAGGGGAAAAAAAATCTCTCATAAGTTCTGTGCACAAGGGTCTCAAAATCATAATAAAATTAAGAGACAGGAAAGTACAAAAAAAGGCAAGAATAAAATAAATGGTTCCAACTTCGTCAATTTATGACTGAACAATTTTTACCAGAATGAATTATGTTAACAAGCTATAAATTCTAATCAGGAAATCTCTATTAGAAGAGCAAATATTTAAAAAAAATATGCAAACTTTTATGCTAATTGCTCGTAAATAATTTAACCGGGTATAATAATTTAAAGGAAGATGGTTGACGGAAAACAAACAAACAACGGTAAAGCTAAAATGGTTGCAAAAGCGATACCTATGATAAGAGTGAGAGAGTTTTCTCCGCTTGCTGTTTTTTTATACACTAATGAAATGAAGTCTGCAACGTTTCATCGCATCGATGAATTAATTAATTAGGACTTTATTTAATGACCTTTAATCTTAAAATTAAATGTAAAATAATTATAATTGGCATACTTAAAACGCATATATTTTTAATATATATTATATATATATATATTTTATATATATATATATATATATATATATATATTATATAATATATTATATATTATATATATATATATATAATATATATATATATATATATTATATATATATTATATATTATATATATATAATATATTATAATAAATATATATATATATATATATATATATATATTATATATATATATATATATATATATATAGATATGTATACATATATATATATTATATTATATATATATAATATAATATTATATAATATATATATATTTAAATTAATAATAATATATTATATAGGATTATGCTTCCAATATCCTGTAAAAAGAGCGCCAGTGTGGTGATTTTTGGGTCGGGGTCCTCTATGGCTGTCCCAGTCAGAAATCACCTTTTGTTTGAATTGAATGACACGCAGATTTCCATAAATCTTTATTCCTACATATCCATAAAGTCCAAAATAAAAACATAGATAAAAAAACATAGACGACAAAAACCATGGTGAAAAACCTGTAATATAGACCAAAGAAAAAGTTCTAATCAACTGATCCTTTAAATAATAAGTTCTAAATATAATATGTACAATAAAATTTAATTACAACTACATGTTGGCATATTAAAGTTTCATTGAACATAATCTCTCATATTTTTATCAAGATAAAAACATTGATACAATATGATTATTATTATATCATTAAGTAGCAATCAGTAAAATATACTTTAGTTATCATTTACGTTAAACAATTTTACATCACTAACATATTCAGGCAGGATATTTTATTTCATGAGCATAAATTTCATAAAATTAAATTATAAACAATTATAAATAATTATATAGAAATTATAATTACATTTTTTATTAATCATTAATTATTAAAGGGGTATAATTTATTCAAGCAATCAACAGATGTTTTTAATATTTCAATTTCATTGTTATTATTATTAATTATTATTATATCTTATTACTATTAGTTATTATTACATTACTATCACTGTGCCACTGTCAGAGTTGCATTGTTATTATTATATTACATTAAAAAACAGAATTTAAAACAGAACAACACTTGTCATTGTCATCAGTAACCATAATAACAATTATAATTGTTTTTTTATTTTTTCATAATTAGGCAAAAATTAATTAAATTAATTAGTTAATTAATTAATTAAAATTAATTATAATAATTAAATGTTACATTGTTTACCTCTGCTCCATGACAAAATCGAGTCAAGTAATTTTTAACATTTTGAGCTGTTGTGAAACTTTTCCTGTCTTTTATAATCATTATTATTAAAATAAAAATAAAGAAAAAATTAATGATACTACAAATTGACATATAACCATATATCTATAATTTCATTATACATATATTTATATACTCAATTTATATTAATAAATTTTCGGCTTTTATTTATAAAGATATAATTCCCCAATTTTAAAGAAACTGATCTATCTAATTTTTTCTAGTTGGGACACTAAGTTTTTTCACCCTCCCTGATCCATCCAATGTCTAACTGCTAACTGATTTCCTAAGTTTACTTGTTATCTCAAAGTATTATCTGTCCCGACTGGTAGCGGTCTAAGGTGGCAATGTCTTATAAAACCTTCTAATACCTCCATCTCCAATCCTCTTCCCTCCACGTCTCTCTGTCTTTCTCTGTCTCTCTCTGTCTTTCCCTGTCACTTTCTCTGTCTTTGGAGGAGTATCTTAAGAGGGGCTTCATAGGGGATGGCAGATGAATCATTCCTTTGGTTTTCAAAGGTGGGGTTCTCATAAGGGTTCTCATAGGGGTCTTTCGAGGGGGTCTTGCGAAAAAGCATCGATATTTGTTTTATAGATCATAAAGCGGCAGAATTTAAGCTTAAAGCAGTAAAAAGAGTCTCAATGTATAAACAAGTTACAAAATGTTATGACATGTTGGTGACAGTCGAAACAGAAGCCACAACAAATAAGATTTTAAGTGCTTATTTGACTAAAAATAAAGTTTTAAGTCGTTAATTTCAATATTTAAATTATTGCAACATTATCCCCTGCTCCAACAGGAATTGACTGAAATTAGTAACTTCTCTTAACAATTTCAGTAATTTTAGAAAGACTCAATTTTGATCATGAAAAATTTTTGAAGTTAGAGCTACTTTAAAATTTGATTTTCATTCGAATTAAATTAAATTTTAATCTGATAAATTCAATATAAATTAATAAATTAATTCTTAATTAAAAATTTTTTTTTTTAGATGTTAACATGAAATGAAGTTAAAGTTATTAATTAAATCTATTGGTCTTCTGTATCGATTTCACGAATGTTAGGAAAAGAAAAAGTTTTACATCACAATGTAAGTGGAAGAAGGTTGTACAATGATTGTCATTAATATCTTTTAAATAACACGAAGGAACATTTATATACAAAAAAAATTTACTAAAATGCTTAAGGATATTAAACAACAAATAACGTTACAAGAATACATTTGGAAATTATACGCAAAGTAATCTGAGAAAATATTAGTAAGCAAGCACTTTGTGAAGCATTAATATGGAGAAACATTATAAACATATAAAAAACAAGCAAGCAATGTTTGTAATTTGTATATGTAAATGGGTGAAATGTAAAGTGTAATCCATTGTTCTTTATTTGTTGGACGGTACGACAATAATTACAGGCGTCCCGATATTCATTAATCAAACAAACCAACTCGAAAGAGGGATTTTCTGGACGATTGACAGTGTGTAGGCCTAACAGTTTTTTATTGAAAAATTTCCGTGAAATGGGGAGTTTTGTTGAAGGGTAAAGCAATGTTTATTGTCAGTTGGTTAATGTTTAGTTATGTAAAAAAAATTACAGGGAAATTAAATTATAATCTTGATTGGATCGGGTCATCTAACGTTATGAAAATTTTTAGTTTATTATGGTCGCCTATTTACTCGTTAAAATGATTAAATATTTGGGTTAGGGTTATTGGGGCTTTATAATTACAATTAAAATTACAAAGTTAAATATAAAAAAAAAACGTTTCTGATTATTTGAATTTTAAAACTTAAAGTCCATTATACTTTTATGTTTTCAAAAAAGTAAGAAATGCTTAATCTAATATCCAGGTACTGTTGTTGAAACTTTAATTAAAACGTTAATTTTATATAATGAATAAAATAATAATTAAAGCTTAAAACTTAAAAATAAATTTTAAAAGATTTCTGATTATTTTTAAAATTAAAACAAAAATTCTTACTATTAAAAAATTCTGATTATATAGCATAAGGCTAATTCTATTAAAACTAAATTAAAATAAAAATTCTGAGTAATGAAAATAAAAATTCTAATATTAAAATATTAATAAAATATAACCAACTTTATATAGCATAGCTATTTTTAAAGTTAAGGTTAAAATTCTGAGTAATAGTAACTTATAAGTAATTCTGAATGGGTCTATTTTTATTATTAAAACAAAACAAAAATTTAATAATTAAAATTTTTTAGGTTTTATAGTTCTTAAATAAAAATAAAAAGAATAAAAATCACGTTACATATAATGTTATATAAAAAAAAAATGTTTTCGATTTTTTATTTGAAATTTTTTATTTAACGGAATAATGGGGTCCCTGGTGGGCAAAATAAAAATTTTCCGGTTTGAACAAACAATCTAATAATAAAAATATGAGAAAAAGAAATGTAAAAAAAAAAACTTAAAGTATTTTTTTTCAAAATATATGCGGCGAGGTAAAAAAGATAAAAAAGAATGTAATATGTGTAAAGTTTTTTATATTCCTTAAAACACATAAAAAAACTAAACTTTCAAGGATATAAAGTATTAAAATTATTCAATAATTATTTATCATTAAAATATTAATTATTTACAACAATATTAGATTCCTCCTCCTGAAGTTTCTTGATTTTCCAGCTCATGGTGTCTTCTTACACAAATTCATAAAATCCTGATGTTGGTTCTTTTCTCTTCAAGTCTTGAAGTTACACTCTTGATGTTGAATCTTTCCTTATGTTTGGACTTGGGTTAAAATACTAATGAGGTTCTGATAAGCAATCTCTAAGCAATCGTAATCTTTTTTTCAAAATTTCCCGGATGACATATGCCAAATTTGCGGTATTAAGCTGTTACAACTATCTATCTTATCTTTCAAAAGTTTTCAGATGAAAGTGGCCACAATCAAACTTAGTCCCTTGATAGATGAATAGAGAATGGAATGAAAAGAATTTTCATGGTCCAAAGTTTATCAAAGTTATAAACTTTTTATTTTTAATTCTAGTAACTTCTGTCATCTTGTAATCCAAGAGTTTAGTTAGAAAAAAGTTTGTTTCCTTTTTTATCAAAATTTTTTTACAATAAACTGGTGAAGAAAATGGAATTAATTGGAAGATTGGAAGAATATCAATTATATTCATTATATTTCTAATATTATATAAAGATTTAGTATATCACATGTCTTTTCATGGTATATATATCCCATCGAATAATTATTTTCAAAGAACTAATTACAACTGTTCTTTGATATGATTTAGTAAGGAAAATTCATTAATATTTTGCTTAAATTTAATCAACTATATACAATAGTTTCTTATTTTTCTATAAGAAGCACTTATTGAGTATTCTATGTCAGGTACTTGGTGGAATTTATTGAGAATCATATGAAGAATTGCTATGTTCAAATCTTCAATTTTTCAGTGGTAGTTTTCAATCACTCAATTCTTCTTATTCTCAATATTTCAATTTTCAAAAAAACAAACTTCCTGATTTTAACTTATTGATCTTTACCCTGATTATCCAATCCGCATATTTAACAATTTTTTTTACAATTCTGAGGTAGTCTTTATGTACATTTTTCTTGGTCAAAACCAAAGAAAGTTTTCTAGGACTAAAGAAAAATAAGATTATTTTTCCTAAAATTCCATTATATTAATTAAACTAGAATTAAATTCTGTCTTCAGAGTGGAGGATTTTCCTATATCCTCTCATAATTTCTGTTTAAATTTATTATTTTATCTAAAAATTTATTCTGATTTATTTTTTTTTTGTCTTCTGTTTTAATATTCTATTAATGAATAAATTTATTCTAATGTCTTAACTTTCTTCTGTGTCTAATTTCTCATCAAGGAATAAGAAAAGAACAGTAAAGACGCTTTCCATAGGCCTTTTTATTTTGACTGTCTCTTAATATTCTTGGTTGTTGTAGACACAATTTAAAGTTGTTTGTTTGACTCAATCAATTTGTTCTTTCCTGTTGGGAATGAGTGTGAAGATAGCGATTGGACAATCATAGTGTCAATACTTCCTACCTCTTCTCTTACATTCTTATCATTCTTGAACAAAATTGAAGTTTTACGTTCTGTTTGTGATTATCATAATCAACACTTTACCAGAATTGTCTGGTTGTTCTTTTCTAATTAACAATCTCGCTAGTTTACCAGCAAATGTTCGTAGAGAAATAGATCCCACAATGTTCTCTTTTTTTTAAAAACATTCACCTAAAATATGGGAAGTTTCTGATATATTTTCTGCTAATTTCTTAAACATATGTACGGTTCTTTACCCTATACATATATAAAAAAATATTTTTCTTATATAAAAATATAAAAGCTAAATCTGAAACATATTTCTGTAATAAATATGAACTATAACTTTACGTGTTATTTATATTTTCCTGATAAATAACGTATGAACTATCCTTTTATGTGTTATTTATATTTCTCTGATAAATAACGTGTAAATTTTAATGTGTTTCTGTAGTAGTACAACTATGATTATATGTGTTATTTATATTTTCCTGATAAATAACATATGAATTTCAATGTGTTTCTGTAGTAGTACAACTATTATTATATGTGTTATTTATATTTTCCTGATAAATAACGTATAAATTTAATGTGTTTTGGTAACTTGAAAGGACTCAATTTCTTTCTTATTGTTCTATCGGTACTTATGAAATCAATTTTCATTACAATCTTCTTAACGTTTCTAAGTATCTGAGAGAAGAAGGTCTGAGATAAGAAGGTGTTTCCACAGCAAATTTATAAACCTTAAAATTATAATATTTCTTAATTATAATTTTCTTTCTTATTTCAATAAAATGAAAAATAGTGTTATTACATGTTTCTATTAATAAATTTTTTCACCGAATAAGGTATAAGGTATGATTCTGCCAGAATTTGCCAGGATTTACTATTCCTAGGTAGGTAGTTATCATTGCCAAGATGGAATATTGCCAGGATATCCTGTTCTTTTCCATTTTCGGGCTATCTTAACCTTTTACCATGTATGGCAATTCAAAAAAAAAAATAATGAAACACAAGTGTTTTTAAACACTCTGACCATTATGTCACAAATTATTCTCAAAACAGAGTTCTTTATCTCCCTGTTGACTGTAATTTCTCTTCAATGCCTAAAGAGGCTTTTCTTTTAAACCTAAATGAAAGTTTTCCATTACTTTCCTCCACTGTACCTCTTTTATCAAAGGTAGTAACTAACGGTGTATTCCTTTTTAAATCTTCACTGTAGTTTCCCATCCTGAATGGTTCACTAGAACTCCTTGGTGAATGACCGGCTTATTCCCTTCAATCTATGAAATTCCTGGTTATTACCGGTTCTGAAAATAGTAAGGATTCTGTCCTTTTTTCACGGATGAGTCTCGTATGATTCTGTATGTGTTCTTTTAACAGAATTATTAAAAAGTTTCGTTCCCATATGGTTGTCTAAATTGTCACAACTTCTGACCATTAACTAACCTTTTCTTATGCTAGTATTTATAAAAGAACCTTTTCTGTTCTTTATATACCCCTATCTTCCTCTTAATCAGGAATAGGCCTTCTTGATTCTTTCTTTTACTTTTAATGAAGTGTCCAAGTTCATTTAGAAGTAAACTTCGATTTCTTATCTAGGGTCAAAGGTTGTTTGAACTTCTGCAACTGGAAAACTTACTTTAAATGGTGAACAAAATGTAGATGTATTAAAGTTCTTGAAAGCTGTCTGTGAAGATGTTCCTATTTAAAAGGTTGTCCAATTCCTTCTTTTACAGGTTGTCTTCCTTGAATCGCTATCTAAGATCTTTTTATTCTACATTGTTAATTTCTGATGTTATATTCTTTTTCTTATCAGGTCTCTTCTGATAATACAGTCTCTTGAAGACTTAAAACTAAAGAAAGCTATCTACCGTTATTTGGGAACTTCTGTTTTTAATGCAAAAATATTAACCTAGGTTCTTTTCTGTAAATCTCCAAAGGTTTAAATAGAATATAAATTCTTATTTTCCTTTCTTTCTCTTATCCTATAATCTTGTAGGCATAAGACAATATGTTATTTATTAACTTTGATATAAAATAATTAATAAATAAACACCTTTTATAAATGTTCCATGAACAAGCACCTATGTGTCTTGTCATGTTCTTTTTCTAAAAATTAATTTAAAGTTCCAAAGAATAGGTTTCTCATTACTAACTAATAGTTTATGAATATTTTAAAGATTTTCTAGCTTCTTCTATAACATTTGCAAAATGTTTGTTTTTATTCTCCTATTCTTCGGTAAAAACTTTTGTCACTTGAGCCTTTGAAAGTTTATGAAAATAAATTATTAAGATATAAGCTTAAATATTGATTAAAGAACATAATTGACGAGATCAAATGTTTGCATTCTTGTAAATTAATAAATTACATTATACTCAATGATTATTAAAACAAAAGACTGTTAATTAAATTTATTTTCTAAAAGATAAGGAAAATAATTAAAATAATTTTGTTTTCAAAAAATATAGAAAAGTTGAAGTTTTTTGAAATTTGCTAGAATAAAATGTTATTCTAGTATTCTATCTAAATTCCTTGAATTTTAAATCTAAGTACTTCATTATTCTTCTTATAATACTGAAGCGATAATTATTTTCTGTTGTCTTTTGTCTTAAACCTTCACTGAATATACTACTGAAATTGGATTATATCAATCTCTCTTTTCCTTAAGAGTTTCTATTCAAAATATCCTTTTCTTCTTGATATTTGTTCATTATTTGACTGTTTTTTTATTCTTTAGGCCAAAAGAACGTCTTTTCTATTGAGTATTTATGAATTCTTCTTTAGAAATCTCCTTTCTGGTCTATTGTATGAAGGACAATATTCTTCATATAATTTCAATTTCATAATAAGTTTGTGTGGAATATTTCTTCTACCTTATTAATTTTGATTCTACAGTTTATCTAAATTCTGTCTTATTATACTATATATTTCTCTTTATATATATAATATATATATATATTATATATATATATATATATTATATATATATATATATATATATATATTATATATAGTAATATATATATACTTAATATTTTAATATAGATAATATATAATATATATGTTAAATATATATATATATTGATTATTAATATTGTTAAAATAATGAGTAAAATTTTACAAAGTCGCTTGAAGCGAAAACAGCAATTTCAATTTCTGATTTTCTACTCTCTTTGCTTCTAGGGCCCAAGATCCTATATTTTAACATGATTTTATAAATTTTACTACAAATTGTTACAAAAACCTGTATTAATATATATATAAAATATATATTATATAATATATATATATATATATATATATATATATTTGATATAATATATATATATATATATATAATATTTATATATAATATATTACATCTGTGAGGATGTTTTAAGGTATCTCTTTTCAAGCGGCTTGTAAATCTGATCCATTTAGCAATTTTTTAAAATTTCCTCTGAAATCCAAAAATCCAAATCTATGTTTATTCTTCTCTTTTCCAATGATCCTTCGATCAAAGATTATTTTCATTAAATATTTTAATGAAGTATTCTTCAAATCGCTTCTATACATTAAATCTAAAGAAATTATTAGAATGGATAATTATTTAGTCTGTTATAATCCATCTTCTTCTCACTAAATGTTCCGTTTTCATCAACACTATTTTTTCGTCACATTGAATAAAGTGGTGAGTTTCTTAACTGTAATTGTACTATTATTTAATTCTTTGTACTGGTTCATTTGTTACATTTGTACTACTTTAAACACAAATATATTCATTTTTGCTAAGAAAAGGTCTGTCCACTCTTGCTTGCCTAAAGATTCATATATTCTTTAATGGTTGTAGGGGGTTATATTCCCAACTCCTTCCTCCTCAACTATTTCTATATAATCCAAATTAGCTCTGGTTCTTCTTCTATTTCTTGAGACACCTCAATTATAGGTATTAAGATAGAAGGAAAATATTCTAATACCTGATCCTCTGTATGATCAAAATCATGTAGATCTTCTTCCAGGTCTGGACTATTATCTACAGAGTTCGTTGGGAGTTCATTTCCAATAGAACCTCCATATAACTGATCCAAACTCGTTTGGCGTTGTCTAGTATCTTCAATAGAGAGACCCAAATTATTCATAATTGTTTGGAACCTCCTAGTTCTCTCAGAAGAAATATCGCTTTCGATATCTCTTAAATTAGATGATTGTATATTGTGATACATTAAATCGTCTATTTCTGATGAATAACCATCCAAAGTAGTGCAATAATCATGATCTAACATATGTTGATCAAGTTCTATATCTTGATGATCATTATTATTGTTAATAGGTTCTACTGGGGATTCTTGATGTTCATTATCATTGTTGAAAGATTCATTTTCATTAGAAATACCCATAATGTGGTCCATTACTTCTTCTTGTTCGAGCCATTCCATTAGAGATGTATCTCCTTCTGAGTCTTCCCACTCTAACAGGGATAAAGTGTCTATTGAACCTTCCCAATCTTCGTTATCAAGATCTGCTATATTCATATCTAAAAACCAACCAAAGTCATTATCTTATTGGCGGTAATTCTGAATGATCTTGTCGCATACGATAAACAGTAAAATTATGACAGGGGTAAACCTGTTATATAATGAATATCGGAGGTAATATGACCCTATGTCTTCTAATGTTTGGACATTTCCATTGTTTGCCCAATGCACAGTAGCCATTCTGTACCGATATTGTTCTTCAGTAACAATATTTCCATTGTTTCTGTTGTTGGAAGGAGTTCTTGTTGGTTCCTCTAATGGAGGATTTATCTCATTATGGAGCCAGATGTAATAATCTATGGCTTCATCAATATTACTGTACATAGAAGCTAATTGTTGTAAAATTCTTTTGTCTTCTTTTTTATCTTCACTGTTTCTCTCCATTGTGGTGAAGCTATGTGTTGTAGTTGTTATCAATCTATTTAGGTGATGAGGAATAAATTTCCTATTTATTAAAAAAATTCAAAAGTTCAAAGTTCTATAAATGTCTTAAAGGTCTCCTGAAGAATTCATTCTTATTCTTTATATAAAAACTAATCAAAAGAAGTTTTCCTAAACATAAGAACTAATTAAAAAAAAATCTTACTCATAGATAATCTATTAAGGACAGATTGGTTCAATAACTTTCTATGATTCTTCTGGGTTCTGAAAATTGCTCATTTTTCTGCAATTTTAAAAACAATAAGATTGTTGTACTATATTTTTCTATAAAAATTTTTAAAAATTGTTCACAAATTTTCAAAGTTTATAGCATTTCCTAATGCTTGTTAAGTAACTTTTTCTAAGTATTTTCAGTCACTAAAAAATTGGTTCACCAAAAATTTTTTCAGAAAGTTTTATAGCATTTCTAATGCTCTTGTAAGTAACTTTTTCTAAGTCTTTCAGTCAATATTTGACTATTTTAAAGAAAATATAATTTTAATTGAAAACACCAAAGGTACTTCTAACTACAAATTTTAAGTACTTCGAAATTAATTGAAGAATATTATAAAAAATGTTATCAAATTGAATCACCTTATTTTATTACTTTTAATACTAATTAAAATTGTTCATTAAGATTGTTACTAATTAATATTTAATTACAATGTCTTACCTCACTTAATTACACTTACTTTGTTATTAGCTTCTCTAAGTTTCACAAAGATTGGAACTGGGTTTTCTTTTCTCATTAAAACAAAAACTATGCATTAACAAAATGAAATATGTTGAATAAAGATTTATATGTTAAAATTGTAAGGTTCGAGGGTATTCGTATTGTCAATACATTAAACAAATATTAATTAAAAATTAAACTTAATTATTAAATCAATCTTAAATATTCAAGTATAAATATTAAAGTAAAACTAATTTAAACGAAAAAATATAAAAATATTTTTCCCTTAAGTTGCCAAAACAAATAATGTTCTTGTGTTTATATATATAAATAAAATATAGAATATAGAATATTTCTACGGTTAATAATTGCTCAAAAATAGTTCTAGGCATCTTTTCTTGACTATTTGTTCTAATATGTTCTTCAAAATGTGAACTTTTAACTCTAGTTTCGTCCTAAAGTTCTTTTGTTCTTCTTTTTGTCAAGGTTCTATTTTGTTATACAATGGGTGACTATAACTCTAGGCTGTTTCTACAGTTCTTTTTGTCTTCAAATGAACTGTAACTTTAGGCGCTGTTCTAAAGTTCTTTTTGTTTTCCAAAATGTTCTGTTGTGATAAAAAACTTTTCTGAAGTCTTAGGTTCCTTTCTTGGAACTAATGTCTATAAATTTTGTTTTATTTAGAAACGGTTACAGAATTCTCTAATTCTTATGTTATGGAGAAATTTCTCTAATGCCTTGTTCTCCCCATGATCTGTGTTCTCTTAGACCTGTGTTCTCTTATGATCTGTGTTCCCTTAGAACATTTCCTGGTGTCTACTGGAACAAAATTTTGTTCTGGGTCAAGGGTCAAAATAGAACCATTTCTTGTTCTATACTTTTTAACTTGTTCTGTTGACCTTTTGAGACCTTTTGTCTTTCTATAAGGTCCTTTCTACTTTTGTAATTTTAATATTAATTACAATACTTTTCCTATAATAAAAAAAATATAAATTGTTTTTATATATATAAAACAAAACAACAATAACACTTTGTTTTCATAAAAAAACACTTTTTGGTTTTCACTAAAAAAAAGAAAAAAAAACTTGGTTTCCTAAACCTCAAAAAAAAACAACAACGAATATTGCGTTGAGATTTTTTTCTCCTTTTCAAAAAAAATTTTACGGAAAAAAGTTTGTCCTTTTTGTTTTTGTTTTTACTATTTTCAAAGAAAAACATTTTAACTGATCGAGGGTCTTTGTCTCGATTTGTTTTTTACGATTTTCTTACGAAGAAAACTTTTAAGAGTCGGTCGATCGTACACATATATATAGTACATAATCAAAAATATAATGATGAATAAATGCATAAAAATAATCCAAAAAAAATGCATAATAATAAAATTGATAAAAAATATGCAAACAAAAGAAAAAATGAACACACACACAACAAAAAAAACCATATATATATTATATATTATATGATAGGTGTTCTGTGCGGATGTGTTTTAAAGCATTTAGAAGTAGGAAACAAGAATAATGAAAGCTTTGCAAAAACGAATAAACCTCGATCACTGTCAAGTTCAATATTTTGTGTCGGTCAATGTTACGACCCTTTCAATGACGTTTCTGTTTATTTCCTCAAACGTCCTTCTCAATATTTCTTTTCTTCCGGATTCGTGCTTTTCCCGTCTTACAATTTCATTCATACTCTGCCTGTGAATACTATTTTTAATATGCTGACGTTTTTTGAAATTGAACTCATTCAACTTATAAAGTAAAAGAGCATTTTACACCACATTTTCTTATTCTCCCCTTTATGGTTTACTGTTTGTTTGATCGTGATTTTTCCTAAACATTGAACTAACTCTAATTATGTAACTATTGAATAATAAGGAAAACGGTCTTCACAGAAATGATTCTCTAACTCTATTCTACCCTTATAGTAAAAATAAAAAAAAATTAATTACTCTAGCCTTAATTAATTATTTTAAAGCTGTTAATTGCAAATTTTTCCATTGTAGTTCTCAAAAAAAAAAAAACTGAGAAATGCTTATACAATGGGAAAAAAATGCAATTATATTTGATATATTTATTTTAAGTTATATTGCTTTTCAAAACAAAAAAAAAAAAAAAACAAAAAAAAAAAAAAATAAAAAAAATAATTTTGAAAATAAATCGTTAATTTAATAATTTCTCTAGTTTATTTTTTTATATTAAAAAAAATGATTAAAAAAAAAACATTAACATTTATGTCTATTAGTAATTAATAGAATGATATTCTAACGGTTTTTATGTGAATTTTCTGTCAACTTTCTGATGTGATACAGCTTTTCCTTGAGCTGTTTATGTGTTTGGGGCATTAACAAATATGCTTTACTAATGTAATAAAACACCTTTTATGTGTTTTCTTATCGAAGTCATGATACATAACGTCTATTCAGTATATTGACGCCTCGCGACATTCAATATAGAAAATACCGCTTGTACATAACTCCCTATTCTAATTTTAACTTTTATGTAAGTTTATTATTTTGTATATAAAAACATACAATTTTTTAATATTTACGTACTCACCTTACTAAACAGGAGAAGTTCTGAGTCAATTCAATGAGAATTTCCCTTCTTTGGGACAAAAGGTTCATCTACTGGATTGGTTATTGAACTGGTCTGTCACACGCATGACCGTCTGGATTGATTGGACACAAGGTATATGGTAAGTTGTCGGCCTTGTTTGTATCACAAGATTCTTCAAGTTCGAATTGGTCAAATATCTTTCCTTTACGAGCCAGCGATCTTGTAGTCGAACAAGCCAAGTCTTGGAGTTAATAGGACAGGATATGCCATTACCAATGTGGAACGACAGTAACCACTGCAAGCGAGAAGATTATGGCCTTCCAATATCCTGTAAAAGAGCGCCAGTTGGTGATATATTTTTGCGTGGGGAACCTCTTTGGCTGTCCCCACTAGACATCACCATTTGTTTGAATTGAATGACAGCAGATTCCATAAATCTTTATTCCTTACCATATCCATAAAGTCCAAAATAAACATAGAAATAAAAAACATAGACGAAAAACCATAGGGTGTGTAAAACCTAATAATAAGAACAAGAAACATAGTATGAATCAACTGATATCTTTTAAACAATAAGTTTACTAATATAAATATCTTGATTAAAATTTAATTAGTATTATTTCAAATATTTAAATTTTACAGAATATTATAATCTACTGTGACGACACATTACACTCGTGACTACTCAATCCGACCCAACAGCTGCCTAATTCTCAGTGACATATATAATTCATCATCGTCCATCGTATAATCATTAAAGTAGAAACTCATGAGATATCATAAACTTGTTCTTCTTCGGCTCTGATAAACATGAATCTTACATCACTAACATATTCAGCGGGATATTTTATCATGAGGGCATTTAAATATGTCATAAAATTAATATAAACCAATTATTAAATAATATATAGAAATTTATAATACATTTTTTATTAATCATTAATTATTAAAGGGTATAATTTATTTAATGACACACCAAAAGGATTTTTAATATTTCAATTTATGTTATCAGTACTACTACTGTATTATGAAACTAGAGTTTTTATAAATATTTCCAGCGCTTTAATGTGCCGTCTATATATCAGTTGTATAGCGAATATGGTAACAGGGATTTAAAACCAGAACAAAGTACCAATTATGAGATAGGCGTACAATCACACACTAATTGATAACCTAATTTCATTATTACGGAAATTAATTAAATTAATATTAATATAATTAAAATAATTAATATTATGACAAGCATATACGCACTGTAACAGCTCCGCCGTAGAGCTCTCCATGGACAAAAAAAATCTCTGACGGCCCCCGAACATCGGATCCACAGGTCAACTATGAAATTCGAGAGGTCACAAAGCCTTCTAATGACAAGTATTTTACATACATATAATAATTTAAATGGAAAAAAAAAAAAACACCGGAGCATCACATAAACTGACTCTCAGGAGCACCAAAACAATCTTCACCATCTTAATATCACAATCGATATTCATTTAAAATAAAAATTAAATTAGAAATTAATAAAATTTTTAATACCAAATCTTCACCCTATTATTTTCATGATCAAAATAAAACCATATATATCTATAATATCTTCATTATTATTGACATAATTTTATTATTTTTCAAATTTACATTCTCCTGTATCAATTTTCTGATCTCTATTTTTTATTTAATAAAGATATATATATAAAATTTGCATCATCCAAATATCTTTTTAGAAGGCTCAACTTTTCAGTAAATATTTTTCTAGGTTTTAGTTCTAACTTAGGATATCACCCCACTCACATACTTACAGAAATGATTTTAATTTTCTCCAAAATCTGAGTAGCTAATTTTGGTATTTTATATATTAATTTACAATTTCAAAAATAATTAGAGGAGAGGTTATCGACTAAAAGGGTATGGCTCACTATCTAATAAGGGGTGCCTCAATGTAGCTATAAAAGACCCATCTAGAACTCAGCATACGATTAACCAAATCTCAGAAATTTCCGTCCACAATCGCCTTCTGCCTGTGCTTTCTCCGCTGTTCCGACAGCCGTACTCCCTTGTGCAATCTATAACCTTCTTACTCAGTCTATGGTTGTAAACTTTCTCTGAAATGTGTAAGTCACCATATATAGTAGTGATATATTTTAAACAGATACCCAGTATATAACTATTTTCATAGCAAACAAACCAATTTAGTATCTAAAGGTTTCACTATAATAGTATCTCGTAAGTATATAATTATATATATAATGATCTACAAGGGGAGAATCATCCCGTAATTATTATATAATAGAACAAACTCATATACTATATATATAAGATAACCTTAAACTCCCATATTAGTATAATAAAAGTATTCCAATTAAATAACCAAGGATATCAAAAATAATATTATATTAATAATAGCATATTTTAGATTCTTCTCTGTTTTTCTACTTAACGTATTCAGTCAACCAAGAATATCAAACAAAAAAATGAAAGTCTACAAGAGCCCCTGAAATACTAAAGAAATGAAAGAAACAGGTGTAAAATATAAATATAATATTGCCACATCAAAACCTAACTATAATTGAAGAAATCAGCTCAATGCTACCTTTCATCCATAAAGTATATAAAAAAATCATAAGTTAATGAGATAAGAAAATATTGCTAAATTACTCATTTAAAAACTCTAAAATATGAATATAAAGGACGTTAACTTAATTATATCAGAAAAATTATTAAATATAATAAGAAACATATCAATAATGAACAAATATCAAAGAAGAAAAGTTAGAATATTTATCAAAATAAGATAATAGTAAACTCTTTAAGTAAAAAATGAGTATAATTTGATAATAAAAATCCAATTTCATATATAAAGTAATAGTTATATTTCTATAATAAGATGGAAGGTAATTTAATGACAATAATGAACAACAGAATGAATAAGTATTATTTCGCTTATGCCGTGTAAATTTATAGATATAGAATAAAGATATATGTAACTATTAGATTTAAAATTACTATAGCGGAATAATATGTAGATAATACTAGTAAATAAATAATAGATATAAATACATATAACTATAACAAACAGAAATATTATACAAAAACTTCAACTTTCTAATTTTTTTAGAAAATCAAAAAATTTATATTAGTAAAAAAAGATAAGATATTTAATATTTAATACTTATCTAAATGTGAAAAAGAATTACTAGATTATAACAATGACTTTCCTATGCTTTATGATTAGAAATATGGTTAGGGGTTTCATATGTCATTTATGGTTACATTTTTAATTATTTTTCGTTCATATAATTTAGGCATAAATTACTTTTCAAATACAAAGGAAGAGATAATACTTCTTTAAATAAGGTCAATAGGAAATGTGGTAATATTATTATTCTTAATATTGTTTATTCTCTATTAAATTAACTTTTCATAAATTATAATGGTTCAAAAAGAATTGCAAAACCTTTAGAATATCGAATATAATACTCGTATATAGAAGATATAGGCTATGTATTTGAGAATTAGAAACATCCCGCCAACCTAATGCAACAGCAACTACTCTCTCGCCCAGACAGCCATACGCCAACTCGCTAATCTATCATATATTCCCACTTGTAGATTCATTGCAGACCGAAACGCTAATGATCCTAGTCCAGAATATAAAATCTCTCAATCTTTCAAAAGTACAATAGGAAACGTGGATGCGATTCACCATCTTTTCAAAAGTACAAAGGAAGAGATTATCCTATAACTGAGTTATCAGAAAAAGTGAGTATTTCTATGGCTAACCTTTCAATTTTAAAGAATAATAAAGCCAAAGCAATAAGGTTTTCTACTTATAGAGTACTTGTCAATGGATATAAACATATTTATAATAAAAAGGTGATATTATTATAAAATAACATAAATTATTATAATTTATCTAAAATTTTATAGGCGTATATATCATTGTTGTAATTCTTACATATTACCTTTACAAGATTATTTTATATATTATATAGTTATAAGCATTATAAGAGGATATAAAACCCGAAAGTAATATAATTAAAGATTTTATTCAGAATTAGCCAATTATTTTAAATCCTGAATCACATTC
>JABUQX010122903.1:7500-10000 GCA_015478945.1 Trachelipus rathkii | reverse complement strand
AAAACAAGTTCAAGAATTGTGTTTAAAGGATATTGTGGAGCCATGTGCCGCTGAATGGAGCTCTCCAGTGGTACCTGTTAGGAAGAAGGATGGGACACTTCGTCTATGCATAGACTATAGGCGCATAAACAAAGTGACAGAAGCAGACAGGTTCCCGATGGCCAACATTTCGGAAACGATCTTCTCGTGTCAAGGGGTGCAATATTTTTCCTGTTTGGATCTGGTCAAAGGGTACTATCAGATGAAATTAGAAGAGGATAGTAAGGACTTTACTGCATTTTCTACCGTTAGTGGCCAATACAGATTCAAAAGGCTGAGTTTCGGGTTAAAGAATGGACCAGCAGCATTCCAGAGGGAGATGCAGAGGATACTAACAGGATTCAGCCGAGACAAGGTGGTGGTATATGTGGATGATGTCCTCCTGATATCAAAGGATTTTAAAGAACATTTACGGCTGATCGAACAGGTCCTACAACGGTTTTCCGAAACCAACGTCAAAATTAAAATCAGCAAGTGCAGCTGGGTTCAAAAGGAAATTAAATTTTTAGGACATATTCTCAGTAGGACTGGAATAAGGAAGCTCCCAGAATTTATGGATCAGGTTGACAAGTTGGAAAGACCAACTAACATAGGAGAACTCAGGCGGTACCTAGGAATGATCAACTTTCAACGTAAGTTCATTAAGAACTGTTCAGGAGTAGCAGCGCCCCTTAGTGCTCTGACAGGAGGAAAAAGAAAGGATAAGATCGAATGGACAGAAGAAAGGATTCAGGCTTTCGAAAGCTTAAAGAAACTGATGAAAGAATCTGTAGAGCTGGCATTCCCGGATTTCACAGAAGGTAGTCCAAAATTAGAGCTTTATGTAGATGCCAGTGGATTTGGTATGGGTGCAGGTCTATGTCAGCAACAAGGAAAGGATAAAAGAGTAATAGCTTATAACTCTCATTCATTCGATGCGTGTGAAAGAAGAGCATCCACCATAGAGAGGGAATTGTTGGCTATCAGGTGGGGAATCAAGAGTTTCCGTCCATTTTTGTTAGGTCAGGAGTTCATATTATACACAGATCACCGCCCACTGGTGTACCTCCATACAATGAAGTTGGTAGACAGTAAGTTGGCTCGTGTCTTGGACGATTTAAGCGAGTACAGTTTTCAAATCCATTATTTTCCGGGAAAGGAAAACATCTTTGCTGATACATGGTCTCGTTGTCAAAGGAATCAAGAGGAAGAAACCGATGTCATAAATCTAGAGGCCCTACCAAGAGGTCTAGAAGTAGTCAGGTTGGTACCAGGAGGTGCTGATTCCTTGTTTTTGAGCTTGCAGGAAGTTTTAAAAAGGGAACAACTACAGAAGAAGGACCACCAAGAATTAAGGAAATTCCTACTAGAGGTTTTGATAAACAATAGGAAGATGTATGGGTTGGATAAACAACCCAAGTCACTCAAATATTTAAAAACCATCAGTATTTCAGGAAGGGAACCAATCCCAGAGGTATTACTGGCAGCTAGCGATGAGTTCAACTTGAAGATCTGGCTACATCACGGGACTTGTTGTTCAGTTGTATATATGGGACCCAAAGCAAGGAAACGAGAAGATCTAAAAAACATTCACATTCAGGTATTAGGAGGTACTCATTTCAATCCATTAAGAGATAATGGTACATTCCAGATGAATAAGGATGATACGATAGTAGACGAATTAGCAATCGAAGAACAAGAGGTACCATCTGAGGAAGAAAATGAGGGATTCATGGACAGTGAAGAAAGTGAGGCAGAAAACTTATTAGAACACCCACCAGAAGAGGGACTAGGGGTAAACCTATTAATGAAGGAAAGAGGACACCAGTCTAGGTTAAGCTTAACCACAAGATATCAGGAGTTGCATGGCAAGACATTTCCATTGGCGAAATATCTAGGTGTGCCTTTTTAGACACAGGATCTGTCATTAGTTTGGTCCAGGAAACTGTCATCAGGGAGTTGGAACCATTTGGACATATTTTGAGGAAATGGAATGTGGACATCACATTAAACGGGATCACCACCAAAATTGTTGAATGTACCACAGCAGTAGCTATCAGGATAGATACACGCTATAGGAAAACAGTATTACCATTGGTAGTTGTTAAGGATGGGTTCATTCCGGCATGTTTTCTTCTGGGAATGAATTACTTGGTGGAAACAGAGGCAATTCTGGACTTTGGAGAAGGCATCATCGCACATGGGGATGATGAGGATCAGGTTAGTGATGGTTTTCTTGTTAATGTGTATAATGTAATAGCGTGTGATAATAATAGGATTGACAATATCATAACATTAAACGAAATAATGACATTACAGGAAAGATCTAAGGTGATAAAAGAATTGAAGAAGAGGGTTAAGAATAAAAAACAAATTCTTAAAACGGATGTGTCATTAAAGGAATTTTATAGATATAAGGAGGATCTATTAATGAACGATGCTATATTAGTTAAAAGGATGAAGAACGACAAGTTGTGTGCAG
>JABUQX010122903.1:0-2500 GCA_015478945.1 Trachelipus rathkii | reverse complement strand
TGTTCAATGGAACAATTTTCGTTGTGGTGGTGGTTATGTTGATATTGATACTCTTACCGTCAATATTTTGTGTTTCGTACCAGTAAATGATTTGACCGGAATAAGTCTTGCAAAATTAATTGAAGAAAAAGTAGCTGAACTTGGTTTGGATATGAATAATCTAAGAGGAGCAATGAGTGGTGAGTTCAGGGGTGCTCAGAGAGTAGTAAGGAAAAATGTCACAAAGCTATTTTTTATACTCACTGCTTAATGCATTGCTTAAATTTATGCCTCCCAAACGTTTCTAAAGTTTAAAATATTTGAAGTGCAATTGGAATAATATCAGAATGTTGTACATTTTTTCTTGCAAGTTGCTAAGAGGACAAAAGTGTTTGAAGAAAAAATAGAAGAACTTATTCCTAAAAGTAGCAAGAAAAGATTAAAACCGTTTGCGAAACTCGCTGGATACAACATAATGAATCAGTTTTATTATTTAAAGAGATGATAAACCCGATAATAGCAGATTTAGAACAAATAAAATGTGAAGTTGAAGATCAGTCAAAAATGGCTACCTTAATTCTAAACAATGTTTATAGTGCATCTTTTATGGTTTCCTTTTTTGTTTTTAAACAGACTATTAAGTTTAACATACAATCTTTCAAAACGATTGCAGACACACGTTATTGATTTGGTGAGTGCATATAATGAAGTGAATCTAGTTGAAACTAAATTTGAAGCCATCAAAGAAAATGCAGCATATAATTTCAGCATATTTTTGAAGAATGTGTAAGCGTATCTGAATCTGAGCTGGGTATTGAAATTGTTGTACCAAGAATTAACAAATTTAGACAAATTAACAAATACAGACCCAACATTCCTAATTCTGACCCACACACTTATTATCGCACATCCATTTTTATACCATTTTTGGATGATTTAATATCAGCTTAGGAGAGAGGTTTTCAAGTCATAAAGAAATTATATCTCTCCCTTGCAATTTGTCATACCGAACAGGTTGTAATGTGCCATATGAGGAGACAAACGGCGTACATTTTACAAAGAAGATCTCGAAAGCCCAATTGATGATTTAGTAAACGCAGAATGGTATTTATGGAAGTTGAAATGGCATCACAGCATAGATCGTTCAAAAACATCAATAAAAGAACTAGTTTCTTTGTTCGGAAGTCCACAATTTTACAAATATTTTATCTTGTTGCAAATTACTGGCAATTTACCCAGTGTCTACTGCTTCAGTAGAGAGAAGGTTTTCAACATTATGACTTCTGAAAACCTACTTGAGAAATACTATTGGAAATGAAAGACATACTGGATTTCCCTTTCTCCTACATACATCGAATATTGACATAAAAACTTAAGAGGTTATCTCGGACTTTGTTCCCTCTCATATGCCTGGCGATTAAAGTTAACATACAGGTAAGATGATTTAGAAACTTATATAAATTATTCCAATTTTTCTTAGAAATTTAATATTTGGTCCTTCCATCCCTTCTTATATATATATATATATATTATATATATATATATTATATTATATTTATATATATATATATATATATATATATATATATATATATATATATATATATATATATATATATATATATATATATATATATATATATATATATATTATATTATATATGAAACGAATTTTGTCTGGCCCCCCCAAAAAAAAACCTTCCTCTAATCTGTCTTACATACATTGGTTTTCGTCTCATTCCACTTCCATAAAATTAGCTTCTCTCACCTCTCTCTACATTAGAGCTTTCAGAATCTGTTCCCAAACCAATCTCAACAAAGAAACTAACTTAATCAGATCCACATTTCAGAAACTTCAATACCCAAACTACTTCATAAACAAAGCTTATAGAAAAGCTAAAGCCAAACATTTTAATCTCAACAATCCTTTACAAGTTAATTCATCTACCACTACTCAATTTCTCCCCATTCCTATAAAAAATACACATAGTTTAAAAAAATTCCTTCCACGTAACATAACTATTACTGCAACAAACGCGTTACCTTTAAAAAAAAAATTCACCCACCTAAACCTCCCCCTCAACCTTCTCAATGCATTTATACAGTTAAATGCAGCCAGTGTCCCAAAACATATATAGGGCTGCGGAGTCGGCAAATTTTTTTCCGGCTCCGACTCCGGCTCCGGCTCCAGCATTTTAAAATTACCCGGCTCCGACTCCGGCTCCAGCATTTTAAAATTACCCGGCTCCGACTCCGGCTCCGGCTCCAGCATTTTAAAATTACCCGGCTCCAACTCCGGCTCCGGCTCCGGCATTTTAAAATTGTTCGGCTCCGACTCCGGCTCCGGCTCCGGCTCCGACCCCTAGTTATAATTCTTTCTCCATTTGCAGTCATGAAATCATTAATTCTGATAAAAAATTTTGAGGGTATGATGAAATTAAATGTTTGTTAATGACATCTTTATTAGCTTAGAATTTAAAACTTAGAAAATATTTTATAGAAAATAAGAATTTTAAGAATT
>JABUQX010122902.1:0-45000 GCA_015478945.1 Trachelipus rathkii | reverse complement strand
ATCTTGTCAGGCAAAAATATTGTACTAATATAATAAAGTTGAATATTATATATATATAATCATAGATATATATAAATATAATATATATATTATATATAGTAGTGGATATGATATATATTATTATAACCGCTTGAAAAATGAATCCTCCCTATGGGCAGAATAAAATTGTTTCAGAAGAGAAGACAAAATAAAAGAATTAATGTTTGGCGGCCTTTAGTGTGCCGTGTGCTATTACAACATTTACTTGAGGCAACAGCTAACACACAATAATTCAAATCCTTAACTAATACTGCAAGACGGATACGAAAAATTTTTGTAATTTTCCGAATCAAAATAATCATATCAAAAATAAAATACTTGAGGCAATTATAATAAAGTGTCTAAGCCTAAATTAAATATAACGAATTAGTTTAAAGTATTTATAATTTAATTATAAGGTACAATAAGAATAATATAAAAAATAAATAAATAAATTAATGGAGATAATTAATATATAAATAATAAATGAATAATCTCCAAAAAAATAATAATTCCTTCATTAAATCAATAAATAATTTCTAACCTAAATAAATTAGAAATCATATCAATCAAATTTTGAAAATAGAATTCTTAAAACCACTACATCAAGTTAAGATACAATAACAACAATAATAAATAATAAGTGATTAATTCTTCTTAATGATTAAAAATATAAATAATAATTCATGACCAGACATCATAAAATCTACATTAAATATAACTGGATATTTTATAACTAATGCATATGATCAGGTAAAATAATAATAATAAATAATTAAGTAATAATAATAGATTTAATCCTAAGGAAATGGCACATAATAATAAATAAATATAATTCTATATCAAAGTTAATGAATAATATTCTAAAAATGGGAACTCAAAATAAATAAAGGTATTCATTAATAATAATAATAATAATATTAATAATAATAATGTTGAAATAGATCCAAAGGGATAAGCAAGGTTAAAAATTATCAATTATTTAATATTTTGATTGTTTAACAGTAAAATATTAATTAAATATTGAATGTAAAATTAAATTAATATAATGATTCTTAATGAGTTCCAAATAATAATGTAATCCCTTAAATTTCTCCTAATTTAATATTCTATTTAATTTTAATTTTTAAATCTTTCCATTTTAATTTTTTAATTAATTGATTTTTCTCCCACTTTATTGCACGTTTCAAAAATTTTATTTCGACAGAAATATTTGACAATACGTCTCATAAATATCTGATAACTAACCCACGCAACATCATATAAAGTAACAATAAATCATAAAGTAGCAATCCCAAATGAATGATACTCAATTATTCAAATTACTATCCACTCCTGAGCTAATACTCATAAGGAATGTGTGGAAAATCCAATGCTAAATATTTTACTTCAAATCAACTACTTGGTGTGATTGTAGTACGATTTTCTTGGGTGGATAATTCATAGGCATAATACGCACAAAAATATTACCCCCACTCATGCGTGGCATTTTAACAAAACCTACAGCTTTTGTACATAGATCGTTCCTATTATATTTGAAAGGCACCGTAATAAGATAGGCCTATAAGGACCCCAAGTTGTGTTCCATCCTCTTGATATACTCGTTCCGGCCGTAATCTTCTATCTTTCTCTTTAACGTCTGCCGAACCCGTCAGCAAAGCTGCTTGGTGAGCAGAAAAGAAAATAATATTACAAAAAATGTAAATATAATAACACCACACATCACCCTCCCAGAGATCTTTGCTGATGGAGTGTAAAATTCTATCCCTATGGTTGTGTACTCATACACAATTTTATTTTGCGCAACATATCAAATATACAACAATCAGGCCCTTCCCCTCCTCTCACCCACAACCACATTAATTAATATGGCTTACAACCATCCCATCATACCTCAGATCCATACTTACAGCCATCGATATTATAATACAAAAACTAATTATTTTACCCTTTGTCCCCCAACATATTAATCCTATATACAAAAAATTCTTACCAATCCCCCCTTAGATATAAAAACATATGATAAAAAGTGGCTTTTATCAACAATTATTCTACTTACCTATATAGATATTGCCAAAAGTCTCATTCATTAAATAAATAACACTACCTCTCATCACTCTCATCTCAAAACTGTGATATAAAAACCGGCGTACTACTCACATAAGTATATAGGTACGGCCATTCTTACATCTCCATTCACTCTTCATTCTCATTATACAGACAGTATCTTGCCTCAACCCCTTAATCAAACCATAATATCCATACCATAAATAAAACTTAAATTTATAACACCGCATGAATACGGATAATCATTCAGTACTTCACAATTTCCTACAAATAACATCCTCACATTGTAAACACTTGCACCCTCAGCACATACCCAAGGAATACCTAAATCAAATATTACCTAGGTAAATAGAGTTAGGCACTAATCTCTCTTCGACACCAAAATTTTCTGCAATTTGTAGCAACCAGACGTGCCCCCCTTAACATAAAACTTCACACTCCATTTTCACACTCAACTAATCCTTATATGTTCGCGCACCTCGCTAAGAGCCCTCCAAATCCCATCTAAACTATACAGCCTACCATATAATTCGATCAATTACTTTAATTGACAACTATACCATTACATCATCTTCCTTTATCTCTAAACAAAACTCCCAATTTATTTGAAAATATAGGACTCACTTACGACACACATATTATAACCATATTCTCTCACCTCTCACAGTCGAATCTACAAAATGTATTATTAACAATAATACCAAATAATTGGATGCAGTTTGATGATGTAATATCGTTTGTACCTACTTTGCAGAACATTTTTTATGACGGTTTTTTAGTCAAATACACAACTTCTTGATTGCAGCGGAGAGCACATTCCAGGAGGCCATCGCATTACATAATAGTTACTCCGGACTAGATGGCTACACTTTATATGGTGGCACCTTACGGCTATAAAAGATATATATAGATAACATCTCTTCACTTACGTAGTGAAGCTGTTTTAGCCCTACTTTTCTAAGGATTTTTAAATTTTATAGTTTCAGCCTCATGAAGTATGTAATATATTCATATTCATGGTCTGTCTACTTTAGAAGGATTTTTCACCTCTATTTATTATCAAGAAAGACTTTAAAGGGAAAATAGTTGAGTTATGGAAAGAAAAAAAAGATATATGCATATATATTTTTATGGATTTTGTAGTTTATTTAGATGAGATTCACTCTTCTTACGTATGAAGCTAGTTTTAACATGCCCACTTTTAACAGGAATTAATTACCGTAACCTTAAAACTAGTTTCCCTGCTAGTAAAATATAGGTATATATATATTACTTATATTACTTTAAATTAATTACGAGTGGTCTATTACTTATAATAAAATGAGATTGAAATTAACTACGTAATATATTATTCATGTTAACATAGGCTAACCAAATCACCACTGTTTGTTATATTATATTTGTATCTTTGTTATAATTCTCATTATAATGTAAACCTTGATATGGCTCACCAATAGTCACATAATCTCGGTAATATATAAATAACCCATATATATAATGACATATTAAATAAACAATAAATATACTAAATGTTCACTCTTTAATTGTAGATTTAATTGTTATCAAATATTATTTGAATATTAATTTATATAACAATAAAAATAGAAAAAAATTTGCTCTACAATTACTATTGTGATTTATACATGAAGTACAGACACATGCAATTAATATAATGTATTATATGTTATGATATGAATGCTATAGAGGTGTCAGTTTTCTCCCCCCTCTCATACATATTTCTGTTGATGTGACAGTTCAGTTCATACTTGTTATAGCCTTTGTAACTATTGTCATTTATTATATGAACCTCTCCATGCTTCTCGTATCCAGGAGGATTATAGGAAATATAAGATCTACATTGATTACATAAGCTAGTTCGTTACTTCTAGGAAAAAGAACCGCTAATGCATCTATCGGCTCAATAGATTCGTGCGACTCTATATAAAAGATCATCTAAGTGACTTCTTCTTAGATAAATCTCATAATTTTATCAATTTCTAATGCTTTAGAAGAATATACACCTTTCACAGGTGACTTGTGTATACAAGGGTGAATGGGTAGCTACAAAACTTGTAATATGCTACATATAGGTATTGATATAATTTAAAACAATCCCAGGATTGTGTGGATAAGGAGTGATCTTCTAAAAAATAAACTAACAAAAAAAGGCGGCATTGATAAACACCTCGAAACATTGTTTTATTATCAGTAGCTAAGCAACCATAAATAATTTATCGTCTTCATATATTCAATATATTTCAATAATTTATTTATACATTGCCAAATTCACGGATTTATTTTTATTTCAATAGCTGTAATTTCATGCTTGACTTGTAATCTTATAATTATAGTTAATATTTTAGCCATTCTAAAATTTTCATTAATATATAAAATCTGTCATTCTTTCAATAAATCAATATATATTTTTAATAACTGACTTACTTTCACTTTTGACAAAGTTTATAGATAATAATTATATTTACATAAAGGACTCTATATACGTATAGGAATAATAACCTAAAGTGCCCAATTGACCATCTTTTTGCGATGTGATTTTATTTATGGTTCAATTTTTCTTATTGTGAGGTGACCGAATACTATATCTGCTTCAAGGAATTACCAATTTTCTGTCTTTAATAACTATCTCTCTATTCTATATAATTTCGTTCATTGGCTCATCTCTCACCGTTTTCGAATATTCTCTCCTCTTGAACTTTGGGTTCTGTGTGAACTTCTAACTTTCTTTCTTTCTTGATACATATTTTAACGAACCGTTTTTCTCGCAATTGAGTTCATTCTCGTTGACAATTCTAGGATGTGAGACTAAAGATCTTATATATTCTTTCTGCCCATGTATGTTAGAAGTTACCCCTGAAGGTGTCATTACTTTATTTGTTTTTATGTGATTGTCTCTAGTTGCTGATTCTCACGAGATTTGGAACACCTTCATCGTAGTCTTGATTTTTCAATCCAATGGGCTATATTGTGCCTGTTTTCGTGTTTTTGATGGGTTTACTTTCTCCATACCTACGCATTCGTGGTGAAATCTTATTCTGACTTCTTAACATCTCACAAACCTAGAAACTCTCTGTGTTCTTCGTGTGCTATTGAGTACTAATTTACCATCCTATAAGCTATCTCAACATAATCATTTGTGGGTTTTAATTTCTACACCTAAACAGAGATTTACGCATCAAGGAGATAGTGAATTCGGTTTTAATTCTATCATCCCTTACGTTTCATATACTAGTACTGGTTGAGAGCTCAAGACCTTTACCGTGTTCGTACCAGATTTCATCGGAAATCTAGGGCGAGTAGATTAGATGAAAATATATAAGTCAAGTAATCGTAGCATTTCTTAATTGGTATAACTTTTGTATTTTTTGATTAACCTCGAAGTGAGGAAGAAATGTTTTACACGATATAATCAAATAAATAATATTTATTCTAAATTATAAAAACAAACAAAATATCGGACCTAAATAGGTTTACATTACTTTGGAAATAATACTTTACGCATTTGACTAGGAGTTTATGTAAAATAATACTTATGCCATGATATTTTCATCAACTATTACGCTATATCTCAGCAACACTTTTCTTTTAAAACTGGTGACTAACCTTAAAACTTGAGCACAATAAGTTTTATCTCTCGCGTTTTATATACTACTTTTCTTTACAATTCTTATATATTAAAATTCCATCATCTCATCCTATAGATAATAATTGATAAAATGAAATGAAGGGCTTTATAATTACCTCTCTCCCCATACCATTCTACTATATATTTATTAGCAGGACTACTCTATGTAGTAGTTATTATGATTTACTAAATTAACGTTCTAAATTTTTGTTATTTACCCTCTCGCATTAACGGCCATTATATTTTTTTATTAAAGACTCAGAGTACTTTAATAGATGAAACCAGTTTAGGATTCTTTCCACCAAATCCAACATATAAGTTTTTTATGCTTATATATAAAATACATATAATATTTATTTGAAGCAGTGACTTTACAAGGTAAAGTTATGTATTTTTATATTCGAATCATTTAAAACAATGAAATAAGGTCAATGTTACTTTGTAACATATTTTGAAGTTTACTAATTGAGAGATATACATATTTCCCAATAAACAAGATAGCAAATGAGAATCTTAAATCATTATATATATATTATCATATAACAATTTCTAAGAAATATTATATAAATATAACTAGGTATGTAATTACTTGCATATGTATTATCAATAAATCCTCTTAGATCTTGAAGACGCGCTCAGGTGTGGAGACATACCCTCTCGCCCCAGCTAGGACTTTTTTGCCCGATGAATTTAGAAGAATTTTTGTCGCGCCTGCTCTCATCCGTCTTGTTTATTTTCTCTTCCGCTCATTATATAGTTTCACTCTCGCTTCCTATGTACATCATTATATTAATTTTGTAACATACGCGGAATAAAAAACTGAAAAGAAATCGAGTTTTCTCATGGGGCGTCGTGGTGACACTTTCTCAATCTTAAATAAAATGATGCCTTCATCGATAAATAATCTGAAAAAAGAGGTATGCTCGGATCATAAATGTTTTGCACCCGCTGGCGGTCTCGAAGCTCCTTACACCTCTCATGACTCGGCTCCCTATGTGACTTTTTTTAGACTTATCAGATATATATATTTTATGCAAAGTTTTTTTCCTGAATAGCGAAATGATGCCCTATATACTTGTCTTTTAAATTCGAATTTTTACCTCACTACATACGGACATAACAAAGAAGAGCACAACATTAATATACCATTTCTACTAAATATAAAGTTGTATCCCGTGTATGCCGTGTTTATAGAGGTATGAACCTAGCTGTCAAAGGTATATAATTCCCTTATATGCAATAATAAAAGTTTGTTCTTCTGCTTTGAGCAAACTGCAGAATTAATTCACTGTATATGGAAAGAGAATTTCCAGCTACTATACTCTCTATATCGTTTTTCAGTCTATTCGTTTACACCATACAAATATGTCTCGTAATAAATATATAAGAAATATGCTTTTCTATTCTCTCCTTTATTCAGCATTTAGTCTTGTGTAATTGATTCCTCGATTTTAGGAGCTACCCTCTATTAACAACGCTTTTCTTATATTATGTAATACACGCTCGTTCTGTTCCAATTAATGAAACAAGCAACTATATTTTTGAATTGATTGAAACAAATCAATTGCCAACCACTTGGCTAATTTCTAGTACTATCATTTTTTATAGTATATTTTTCTTACACCACTAACCAACACCAAACAGCTCTAATAATCCCTAGAACTAAACACACAATCACCAACATCTCCTCAGCGAACCTTACTTTATTTTAAAAGTATTACTTCATATATTATTTCCTTGAAAGATAATAGTCAGTGTATCAGTCAAATCGTACTAATATGGTCCCATAACAGCTTACCATCTATGTAAGTTTATATTAATCATTAATAGTCTAATCATCACTAGCTTGAATTATTATGTATGACTATATTATATTACTAATGAAAGGTCTTCAAAATGTTATATATTAATTCAATACGGAAACATCGTATAACCAAATTATATTTTAAGTAAGTATCTGTTAGTAAAGGTTTTGACAAATAAGTGATCAACCAATAAATAGCCTCGTTGTCAGTCGGTTTACTTTTTAGTATATAATCTTATTGTACTGCGATTGCGCGCATTTATCTCGTCTTAGTAATCCATCGCTATTTAAATGCTCTCCGAAGATACTCTAGATGCTTCGCTTTATGCTATCCTCTCTCACACTTTACGTCAACCAACCTGCGGATTTTGTGAATATATTTACACTTGATATTAACTTTAGCACACAAACCACACGCACCATGCTTACGGCAACACAGCTGATTACGCTTATTGGTCACTGCCTCTAAAATAACTCCTCGTCGCTAGAGATAAATCAGCTAAGCGTGTTAAGATGTCCACCTGTGCGTGGCAAGTTATTTTACTTTCGTTTCACTCAAAGATAACCACGTCTAATATTGGCCCATTCAAGTTTCTCTATACTACCTATAAGTCTTTATAATACAATTAAACGTGATTATATATTGTGTACAAATACCAAAATACTATCTGAGTGTTAGTGAACTTATCTCTTTCTTCGCTTGTTGGTTATTTTGTATTATATGATCAGAAGAGTTGAAATATCTTATGACCTTTTTAGGCTTTGATATAAAAGCTACATCGCTTGCGAGTGTAACGGATAAAATAGAGATTATAGTATTTACGTGAATTTCATAAACTAGATTTATAATAATATTTTGAGCTTAGGATAGAAGTAGATTACATGTTCTAGGTATAATAAAATGTTAAGAATTACTCTATTTATTCTTAACCTACTCAAATAAAAGCCCATTATACAGCTGAGCTCAGTTACAACTCTGATTGAGCTGAATGTGAAAAATTATGATAACTCACATAATATAATTCTACAGATGAATGGTGTGTAGTACAAAAATTCGGGTAAAATGATACCAAATAAACGTGTGATATAGTATTATTATAAATCCCACGTATATATTTAAAAGAATTTTTAAAAACAGAGAGGTAAACCAATTAATGCAAACAAACTCTTAGGCGCTCAACTCTTTTCTCCTCACACACTTGTCAGAGTGGGGCTCAGCTCATTCCTAGAACCAATCGGCTCTCTCTGTGCACATTCCCAAGGCTTGGCGTGTCATAATATTACGTTTCTCGGGAATACAAGAATTAGATATCATACGCAAAGCCAAGATTTTGAGTCGTGTTATAGACAGACATATTGCTTTGAGCTAGTCTTCAAGAGGCGATTGCACTATAGGTTTTTCTGTCTTCATTATTATTTCTCATAATAGTTCCCAGAATGTATTGAAGATCTTTTGAATGAAATACCAACTGCGATAAAAATGTAGCTCGAAAGTTTCGACTCGGCCAATACCAAGAATAAAATTGGCTGAGATTTAACATGAGCATGTGATGCGATATTAATTTGCCAGATCTCTCGTTTTCTAGTTCCATCGTACAAATGATATCTTCTACATGCAACTGAGTTTTTGTGAGCACGGTGCTTAGCAGTAGACGGTGGGAGGACCAATTCGTGGGAACATATTTAAATCGATGTTATCATCTTTGCATGATAATTTCCCATAGTATGCTTTCATCTCATCACTTCTTGCTAGTCTTGCGTAGTTTGTGAGACTCGCGAAGTTACGGTCACAAATTTTTAGATGGTGTGATGTAAGCAAATTTTGTTAAGGAGTAACTACTCAAGGGTAATATGTAATCTTTGTGTTCTAAGAGCATAAGTGATACGCATATGTGCGTAAGAGAGTTATATATTTCTCAGTTTAAAACCGTATATGTATGGATATAAATATAACCTATAAAGATTTTTATTAACCTTTTAAACCACGTATATGTTCATCATAAGATCTATTACTTAAATAATAATATGATATTATCCAATTAGCTGAAAACGTATTTCTAGAAAGCATTTAGTAAAATATATTTATTATTTGTCATAATAAGTAAATACCTTATATGATACAAAGATTTTTTAGTTAAGTTCATATTTCAGATTTGTGATAATAGAGTGGAATATTTTGGCTCTACTGCCTTTATAAAGAGTAAAGAGTAATAATTTACCATCAAATATCTATTGTTGACTTAACATTTTAGTTACCAAATATCGACAATCTTTAACGTTTTAAAATGGTTCTACGTCAAAGGCCAAAGAGAAGAGAAATGAGGATGATTTTCCTTTTCTTTTCAAATTCTTTAAAATAGGAATTTATTGAAGCACTTTTAATATATTCTCAAACATTTTATAAAATTGTAGATAGTAAAATATATACTAGAATAAATTTTTATTTATATAATCAACATATTTTCTAGATATAATTTTTAATAAACTTGACCACAGAAGCTGGAGCGTGTTATTGCTGGACTACTGAAATTATATTACCTTCATTTTCATACTTATACTAATTAAATAAAATTTATAATTTCAATAAATAAATTAATTCTTATTTTTATCTAATAATAAATTTAAAAATACCAACATTATAAACAATCTAAATTAATCCTTTAATCAATAATAATTACTATCAAAATTATTTAAAATTTAATATAATATAAAGATTAATATTATTTAATTTCCTCGTGCACTAATAATAATGTAGGTGAGGTTCTCAATGGATATGATTAAATAGTACTCTCTTCTCCGAAAGAATTAATATATTATAGTTAATATTAATGTTAAATTTATATAATATTTTGTATTTATATCTTAAGTGACTTGTATTATTATATTTAATATATTAATAAATATAATAATATATATAATAATAATAATATAATTAATAAATAATAATATAATAATAATATAATAATAATAATAATTAATAATAATGAGGAAAGAATCAACATATACTAGTGTTATGATGTAAAATAAATTTAATTCAGTATAGTATACTATCTATTTAATTAGAATCATATATTATATTAGTCCCTTCTCATAAAGTCATTAGATACTTATATGTGGACTGATAGATATAGTGATGAAGATATAATAGTGAATGTGTGTATAATAAAATATTTGGTTTGAGATAAATATTTATTCAGCACTCACTACAGATTTTATTTTTCTTTCACTTTTACCTTTATCGGTATTTAGCGCCACTTTATTAGGTACACATCAATATTCAAAGATCGAACAACGGAAAATATTAATACTGACCAACTCAACCCATTAATTACGCAGATATACTTGAAACGAACGCACTTCGCGAAAATCAGTTAGTTTGACAACACCAATATAACTCAAATAATAACTACATAAACTGGCCACTGCTTAATATAATTGATTATTAAAATCGCTCGTATTAATTAAGATTACTTGGAAATAAATAATCAAATTACCTCTGATGTAATAGTATGATTGTTGTGTATGATGTGAGTATTAGTTCGATTGTTTGTGGGAGGCATCTAAGGAGGCTCGACTATTTTGGGGCTTGTGGGGTCTCGCTGTCGCAGTGAAATACTTCGCCGAACCAGCGCTACTGCATTGCACAGTCCGGGCCTGAAACACTCTCAGAACTAAATATTGTAAACATCTCGGTCGCCGCGATAGCTAGATTTATGGGGTTTCTCTCAGAGCACGCAGTCAGCTCAATGTGCCTAAAACTAAAGAGTAAGTGCAGTTATCGACAAAAGTAAATAGCCACTTAGGAATATAATAAGGCTGGGAAGTTGTACCAAGTAATACAACTCGGCGCATCCTTGCAGCGTGTTACATGACGTGAAAGTCGACATCCTTGCACACTCACGCTCCCCTGTCCTCACAGTTGAATGAGTTGGTAAGGTGGTACACCTCGCTAAGATTTGTTCTCGAAAATAGAAAACACCTCGGACATTCCCAACCCTACGTCCAATGCCAATACCGATGTCTGAAAGTTTAATTCTCATATGTTCCAGGAAATAACTCCCACCCGAGGATTTGAGAAATCCCCTTACTCCAATTACCTCACCAGGCCCCAAACTTGTGTAATAATTGAACGCATCTACATTACAGACATATCCGTCCCCCCAGCCCAAATAGTCTTGGCTCTCTCACATCCGTACACAATTATGTAGCTTTAAGGAACAGCTATGTGACATACTATAGACACAAGAATACGACGCCGTAGATAACGACATGGTTCTTGCTACAACATTACACCATCCGTTTCCTGCAAACATCTCCCCTATATGGGAAGAATCTAGTCATAAATCCAGAAAAGGAAACGCATAGTTAAATAGTAGATAGCTCATAACAGGTCCCTTGGTGAGCATAGATGTGCCACTGACCGCGACACTACATTCTACATGACAATTATTTAAATTCAGATGTACAAACTTGGGTAATACGTTATATCCCTCTATTGTGCTAAGCTCTAGTAACTGTTCGTTATATCACCACTCGGGACTACTCAAAGTTAGGTTAGAGCAACCTCCTTCTGGAGTGACCCCTGGCTCCTCGACTGGCTTGCACACTCAGTTAAGCCTAGCGTTTACTCTGTAACTCTCTTTCTTACACTGTGGAACCGCCAAATGATCGCTAATGACCTGTTGTGTCTGGAGGCAGGTTGTGGTCCCTCACTGAGATCAATGCTTGGCCAGGGCTGAGGGTTACTCTCGTTAGGTTATAGGTGTGTTAGAGTAAAGAATAGTAATAAATAGTAATAATATAGAATACTGATATTTTAATAATGATAGTTGTGTTAGTAGGTGTGATAATGTAACATATAGCCAAATTAATCAAAGAATAGTTTGATTTTGGTCATGTTAAGATGGTTATTTATTGGAAGTGTGATTATATTTGATTATATAATATGTAATGACAGTGGTAGAATTTAATAGGTATTATTATATTATAAGTGGAACTTATATATATACTGTATAATTATATATTAATATATATATATGTGCTCTGAGGATAATCGTGACGGCTAGTGAATATGACGGAGATAATAATATTGTGGATTATCAGTCTAAGTAGAAGTGAGATAATGCTTACTGGATGAGGTGAAGAGACAATGTGAATTTTATTACATGATAGGCTCAGAGAATGAATATATAAGTGTGATATATTATATATTATACTATAATAGAAATGATGGTCGGTACTTTTGGTGAGGAAGTAGTGTGTGATATATTAATAATATCCTCTCCCTCCTATATATATAGTAATTTTCCTAAAATAAACTTTGAATTATTTTACTTATCCCTATAGCATTTATTTATTATCTACATATATGATTTATTTTTTTTTATTAAAATATTAAAGTATTACTAATAAAAAAATAATTAAAATATCCATAAATAATGAAAAAAAGGAAAAAAATTATTTTGAATGCAAACTTTAGATTCGGTGAGACAATACGGGTTTACTCCGGGTAGATCTGCCCGCGAGGCTACTTCTAAAGGGTTAATCATTATTGTTTTACTGCTTTATAATTATATGTTTTACTGCTTTTAACTTTCAACATATTACTTTAATTATCTATTTACATACCTATTAAAGCTCTTGTATATTTTCGTAGGAGTAAGTATTAAGTATATTACCTAACCGTCCTTAAGGAATTAAGTATGCTTTTGTTATTATACTGCTTTACTGCTTTAACTTTTACTGCTTTTACTGCTCTTTAACTCACATATACATATAACTATACTTAATATAAGCTCTAGTAAATCAGTAAATATTCAAATAGAGGTGTTACCCTAACACCTAATGGGTAATTAGTAAGCTTTTTGTTATATTTACTAGCTTTACTGCTCATTTAACTTTCATGCTATTGCTGCTTTAATCTTTACTGCTTTACTGCTATTTATTAACATTATGTTTTACATACCTTATAATAGCTCAGTAAATCAGTTAAATCAATAGAGTGTTACCTAAACACCTAAGGGATTTAGTATTGCTTTGTTTATTTTAACTTTAGCTTTACTGCTTTTAATAACATTTCATAGGCTTTAACTGCTTATAATACTATTACTAGCTTTATTCTTAGTGCTTATTAACTTTTCTGCTTTTTATATACTGCTATTATTTATAACTATTTCTGTACTTTACTGTTATATTAATACTTTTTATGTCATTTATAAAGGTATCTGCAAAAAAAAAAATTTATTTACTTAGCTTATTTAAATCATCATATAATATTTATATTTACATTATGTTTTTTATTTTGTTAATACTTATTTATTTTATTATTATTTTATTATTTTTATTAATTATTTTTATTATTTTTATTATTTTTTTTTATTTATTTTATACTTTATGTTATTTACTTCTGCCTATTGTTATTATTTAGAACACCAAAATTATACACACACACACACACACACACACACACAACACACACACTACACGCACACCTTAACCACACCACACACACACACACACACACACACACACACACTCACTCACATATATGCTTATAATTTATTAAAACATTTTTGTTTTAATAAAACACGTACATCATTTATTATTTACTTTCATTCAAATATAACTAAAATTTCAAAGTTTCTTAAATCTTTACTAAATCCAATCATTATCCTTTTAACAAAGAATTTATTATTAACTTTAATACTTTTGTTTATAATTTTATTAACTATGGAAGTTTTATAAAAATTAACTTTAACTAAATTTTTATGGAATTTTTAATTAAAAACATATATTTTACGTACCTAAAGCAAAAATCAGTAACATCAGTAAGGTCAGTCCCTAGCAACCCTCTACACCAAAGCTTTGCCACGTTTTGTTCTTGATTACTGCTTTACATCATCTTTACCATGTATAAGTTATAAAAAGAACAAAAATAAGTTCTTCTTCTTGCTTAACATAAACATGTTATTTATTAAAATCTTTCAAGTTCTTTATTTAAAAATAACCAATTATTCCATTACTTTTATATATTCACTCGATGTTAATAAAAATTATTTTCAAAGTTTGTTTAAATAATTCGGTTTTCTTTATTATTATATTATTATTATTATCTATGTACATTGACAATCCATCACGAGAAAACACAACAACCCGCACTCCTTACAGATACGAAACTGACCTCTCTCTGTAAAATGTGTTGTAGGATAATCCTTTTTGTATCCCAGGGCGATTTAGGCCTAATCGGTCAAAATATTTCAAACTGACCTTTTTCTGTAAAATGTGGTGCAATAACTACGTTAGGCCTAAATTTAGGCCTAAATTTAGGATAAGCCTTTTTGTAGACGGGCTAATTTAATCCTAATACCAGGTCAAAAGGTAATTCCAGTTAGACAAGAATCATTGTTATTATTATTTTATTAAATATATTTCAAATGAACATGCTGGATCGTAAGATCCTAAGCAGGTAAGAAGGAAATTTTTCTCACTTGTGATTGGTCCGGAGTAGTTTTCCCCAGGGCTCAGCATGAGCCCACCCGCAAAGGCAGCAACCCCGCACCCGCTGGTGCGTCCCGCCGCGTTCCCGCTCCCCGCTCCCCGCTCCCCGCGTGCGCCCGCAGGCGCAATATTTCTGCGTTCCGGCCCCGCGGGCGCCGGCAGGCGCAATATTTCCGCGTTCCCGCCCGCCCGAAAACGGGCGCCCGCAGGCGCAATATATACTACGAGTTCATTCATTTTTTTTCTTACTTAACATTTCATAATTTTCTTTTTCCATTTTTATATTATGAGTCATTCATTTTTATTCATTACCCTGAATATTTCAAAGAATTCTTTTCAAATATACTATTGAGTCATTCATTTTTATTTCCACAACTTTTTTAATTCTCTAATTGACAACATAAACAAAACATAATGTTATTCATAATTTGTTTTAATACTTTTTTTATTTTATTATTATTTTTATTTATCTTTATTATTTTTTTATTATTTTTATTATTTTATTTTTATTATTATACTTAGTGTATTTACTTCATGCCATTGTTATTATTATTATTTAGGAACACACAACACACACACAACACACACACACTACACACACACACACACACACACACGCACACTCACTTACACATTAACTTATTAATTTATTAAAACATTTTATTTTTATTTTATTATTATACTTACTGTATTTTACTTCATGCCTATTGTTATTATTATTTAGAACCACATAACACACACGCACACCACACACACACACACACATGAGACACTTACCACATTACGCCCCCACCCACGTCGAATATTTTTGATTGCCTCACTTGATGCCTTTCAGCTTTTGAATAGCTCACTATCAAATACTTTTTACGCATGATACTATTCATAGTAATTATTGTATATGATTGAAATATATGGGTATAGAAAACCTTGGGACTTTAGGAAGAAGGTTCCTAGTTACACCTAATTAGGTGATGGTTGTAATAATTCTTGAGTGTAATTAAGTACGTGAATGGATATTCTCTGTAAACCCAGGTGGAAATATACTCTGGTTTACATACGCTCTACAACCTACATGTCGGAGTGCTATAATTATAATAGATACCTTTTATATAGGGGGTTGGATATATTCGAACCTAATCAGGCTCTTAGTAGCGTTAGCTGGTGCGCGTAGGGTACGGGCTATGAGTAGTAAACGCGGAAATATGTGACGCTATACTGCGGCGCCCGCGGCTACTATGGAGGCTATATATATAAGGAACGCGGAAATATTTGCGCCTGCGGGCGCTCACGCGGTTGATTACGTGAGTGACCTCGGCGGGAACTGCACCAGCGGCGTTGACGGGGTGGCTTAGCCTTTGCGGAGTGGTGAGCTCATGCTGTAATGCCACATTATGGTGCAAAACTCATTTACCCACACCCGACCTCTAATCACAGAGTATACATACGTGGGCAAAAAAACAATGTGATAGCGCTCTCTTACCTGACTAAAGGATTCCTCATAACTGATGATACACAACAGGACCGTTGTGTATCTCTGCTCTTGAAAATATTTGTATAAAATAATAATAAACAATGAATTGTAATCAAATATTCGTCATTAAACTTGTAACTACCGGTATTCAAATTTAGAGTGCTGTTTTAAATCTATGGATAGTTATTAATAAGATTAAGACCATCTTCCAACTTAAATAATAAGGACTTTTTCCTAAGATTTAGGCCTTAAAATTTAGGCCTAAGATATTATTTGCACCACATTTTTACAGAAAAGGTCAGTTAAATATATTTTGACTGGGAATTAGGCCTAAATCGCAGGTCCATCATGAGTGAGATTTATCGAACCTGAAGTAAAAATAAAAGTGATTATTTTCGGACTACTCTTTTGAAGTGAATAACACTAGAGCCGAAAACTATAACAACTGATCATCACTTTGTATTTCAGTAGGATAAAACTAAGCTGATATTAATAATTGAAGTAACATTTTAATAATAATATGAGTAATAATATAATAATAAATCTTTCATTTCACCAGTTGATAAATTTCAGCTGAAAATTGGTGATTTAAATAATATAAAATATATGTACCAAAATAAATTCTAGAAATTAATAAAAAAAGTATAAACTAATTATTTATTTTATTAAACAATAAATTTTAGAGATTTCACTTTTTAGTTAATAATGGAAATATTTAATATTCTCATTTTATGCTCAGTAAACATTTTATTAATTTAAATAGTGAATTGGTTTTACTTTATTTAAATTTGATTATTTAATTATTTATTTTTATATAATTTAATGTGTATACTAGATAAGATTATTTTATATATATAATATATATACCTATTTATTATTGTTGTCAAGTATGAAGTAGTAAAGCTTTAGTTTTGTTCTTTTTATACTTATTACATGGCTAAAGATGATGTTAAAGCAGTAAGTCAATAGAAGTCAATAAATTATACCAAAACGTGGCATAGCTTTGGTGTAGAGGGGTGTGTCGTAGGTTAGTGGGAGTAGTAGGTTAGTAAACAAAGCAATTGTTTTAAAGTCTTTGTTTTAAGGTGTGCTGGTGGCTGACCTTACTGATTTACTCATCGAAATCTCAGCTATTCCGCATTACTAAGGCTACACTCAAGACTCATATGTTTTTGGTATATGAGATTAGATTAATCATAATTTAAGATACATGACAAGGTTTGAGTTTTTGTGATTAAGAAAAACTTTGTTTAAGTTTCTTTATCAATAGAACAAAATAAAAGTAAACTTCGCAAGAAATCGTATTATTATTATTATATATGTTCTATATACATTTCTACGCTTCAGAGCGATACTCGCATTTGCTTACTATAATATAGATAAGTTTAAAGATAATAAATTAATCAAATAATTAAAGATATTATTATAAATGAAGTATTATTAAAATGTATACTGTCGTTTTTAATTAAAACAAAATGTTATTTATATAAAATTTATTTACGGGTTTTATAATTTTATTTATTATGGTTGCATTGTGATGATTGTTGTGTAGTGTGATTATATAGTATGGTATATATGTGCGTGTATTAGTTGTGATGTATTAGTTGATGTGTTGTTAGTGATGTGTTGTGTTGTATGTATAGTATATATAGTGTGTGTTGTGTTGTATTTTGTGATTAGGTCTTTAGAGTGATTTATTTATTTATATATATATATATATATATGTGTGTTGGTGGTAGGCTTCTGGGGTTATGTGTGTTTCTAAATAATAACAATAGGCATGAAGTAAACAACACTAAGTATAATATAAAAATAAAAATAAATAATAAAATATAAATAATAATTGTAATATTGTTTGAATATAAGTAATGTGTAATAAATGTAATAGATAATAAAATATAAGTATTTAAAAGAAACAAAATTAAAAAACAAATATATGTAACTACGTAATAAGAAATAATGATGTATTTTATATAATGACGGTAATTCATACATTGTAAAATGAAGGTTTTAAAGCCCTAATTTGATTATATAAGGGCAGAGATTGCGTATTAACTCATTATATTTGTGTTTAATGTAGCTCGGATAATTTGATGGTTTATAAGTATGTATAAGACAGCAAGATAATTGAAGTGTAAACAATGCAACGTAGAACGCCAAGTAAAGTTGTCACAAGTCTATGTTAGAACAGAAATAGGCTCTTAAAGCTCTAATAAGTTTTATTTACGTTAGCCAAATTTTAATAGAATTAGGAAAAGCCAGACTAAGTGACCCTGTATATTTTCAGAAAAAGTATAAACACCTTCTATGATGTGTATTGATGTTGTAGCTTAAAGGATCGTATTGTAACAATGATATGAATATGGGGGAGTGTAGAAAAATACGTTGAAGCAGAAATAGATATTATGTCAGGGCTCAATAGAGAAATCAAAAAGTATTACAATCGGCAAGATAAATGAGTCATATTTGAGTAGAAAAATATGAGACAGAAATCTAATCTCTACTATATTCCTGTACAAATTGATAACTTGAAAGGAAATTTAGCCTCGATCATTGATTTCTCAGACTAGAATTTATCAACTGATCTATTAAAATGGATAATACTGATATTGTTTATGTGTTGATGTATCAAATACTAGTGCCGATAATGCCTCAGAATTAATATAAAACAGTATTATAGAAAGTATCTTTAGTATTTATTTCAACGAATGACCACAGCATACTAATTAATCCCTAGGCGTTGTAAGGTTTTAACAAGCTAACTCATATGATTTAACATAAAAAAAAATAATATAAACAAGAAATAAATTACTGTTCTAATTTTAATCTGTTTTAATTATAATATATGCCGCGTTTAAAAAATATGGCATTGATTGATACAATAATGAAGTTATAATAAAAGCAGTTGGTATTAAAACTAGTATACCGTGTTAATAGCTAGTGTGTCATAATAGAAACTTTGTGCTTTCTATAATACCCTCACAATATATAAAGTCATTTAATTATAGAGTCCCTAGTGTGTAATGGTTTTAGAGTATAAATATAACGCAACCATACTGGACAAATGAATTATATTTAGTTAACATGAGTTTTACGTTGTGACTTATACAGGTATAATATCATGAAATGTACGTGTGATACTCGTGTTTTGTTAGACTCAAAGCTCAATTTACTGTTGAATATCATATTGCATTTATTGGTGCAAGGTTTAAACAATGAATGTCAATTTATATTTGAATATATTAATTTTTAAATTCTATATATATTTTTTCTCTTACATTTAACAATTTTTTTATAAATAATTTAATTAAAATTAAAATAATAGATTAAGTAATAATAATATAGTATATTAAAGTTAATAAAAATTAATTAATAGTTTATAATAAATATATGTGTTTATAAATAAAGGTCTTATGTAATAGAGTGTTCTAATGCTTGTATAATTCGTACAAAATGTTTTTTATAATGACTATTTCTGGTAAGATTACGATAAATAGTATGAAATTATTATATATATTTGAAAAAGAAATTCTATATATATATATATTAGAAAATTTATATATACATAAATTTGATATTAATTTTATCGGTCTCGCGTCTGGGGTATACTCGCAACTATGATTCAGGTGGTGAAGCCAGTGCGGTGCGATGCTGGAAATTTCGGTGGTCGCCAATAGCGGCGCTATAAAACAGCGATATTTAGGAAATAAATACACTGGTATGTGATCCATTAATATATTATGTGACCCTATTTCAGGGGTGTAAAGCACTCACACAAGTTTTCACTCAGTATTGTTTCATATATAGATGGAGGTGGCCGTATTGGACAGTATTCTACCTTTATAACTATAGGTATAGAAAAATAATTCATATACATATACATTCTATCAATTTTATTATACATAATTAGGCTTATATCAATGTACTCATATCCGCCAAGTGTCTAGGGAATTAGAATAGTAAGCTGTCATGCAAAATATGTAGATTGCGTTGTGTGTAAGTGAATATCTAGATGAGTCTCAGCAAATACGTACAATTAGCAACAGGTGTCTATATGAGGAGAGATTCATTGGCATGTTGTTATAAGTTGGGACATAGGTGTATGTGTGTGTTGTAAGGTTGCGATTAGGTCTGGGTTCGTAGTAATGTTTAGTGACTATGTGTGAGGGTGTTGTGAACAACACAAATAACATTCTGTTAGATGTTTATAAATAGTAAGATATAACATAGATATGGTTTAAAAAAGCCTATTACCTACGTTAGTGGTTGATCAAGAAAAATATACATACAATACGTCGTAAGTGTAGAGTGAAGATGTACATATTCTGTTAGTGTGAATTATCCTTATTCTTGATGTGTGTTGTAAGTATAGTAAAAATCTTTGTTAGATATAGATAAGATAAATAACATAATAGATGTATATAGTAAAAAGTTAAAAATTCTAAAGTGTAGATGTAATAAATTAGTCTGTTGTGTGTGTGTACATGATTTTATTTATTCTGTGTGGAAGTGCTAAGTAAATCTGTGTGTGGAGTGAACGTATAATCAGTATATTTTGTAGAGTGTATAAAGTTATAATTCATGTTAGTGTATTATTTGTAAAGGGGGTGTATTAAGTGAAACTCCTGTGGGCTAGAGTGTATAGAGTAGAGAGTCGCGTGCTTCGAGTGGGCTACGAGTGAGAACTCTTGTAGGTGGGGGTGACGATTGTTGTATATCGTAACATCTTGTAACCCGTAGGGAGGGGGCAGGAACCCCCGCGACACCCAAAATTGCCAAAGAGCGGAGGGTTCCGGAGACCCTCCCCGGAGGGGGGTTAGTCCTACCCTCCGTGAGTGTTCACAAGCACAGAGTCTGTGTGAGAGGTCTCAGATGAGAACTCTCTCGATGTCGTGAGTAAGTCATAATCGTGCTGTTTCGTGTCGTAAATCGTGTGATGATGTTACGCTTATGAGGTAAATCTGTGTGTGGTATATGTATGTTTAGATTAATAAAAAAAAAAAAGCAAAAATTTAATATTGTAGTTTTGTGGAAAGTGCTATTTATTTTTTTTATTGTTGTTTTGTTTTTTTTTTTTATGTTATTTTATCATTTTTTCCTCGCTGACTAAATTTGGACCAGGCATTCCTATACTCAATGTAGTTACGCTTACTGAACTTTTCCCGTAGCTTATTGTATTTTTGAGATATGATAATAGACTAACCAATAGAAGTATATGATCGATTAATGGATTATCTATAATGGGTATAACTGAAATACCAATGTAACTATTTCCTCATACATAACTTATATATTACTCATCATCTATATAAATATATATATATAAGCTAAGTTATTTTTTTTATATTAAATAATGTTTATTACGAAATATTAAATATAAATAATTTATAATATTGTATATTAATATTAAATCATAAATCATATCTTTTATATATTAGATAATGTATAGTACATATATATTAAATTATTTTGTAGTATTCTACAATACAAGATATATAAGGTGATTATAGAATTTCTTTAACTATTTTACAAAAAATTATAACTTTTTTAAGATGAATATGTGAGTATAATAATATATTTTATTAAAATTAATCATTTACTAGATATATATTTCGGAGATAAGTGAACTATTGTTTTCGGAGATAGCATTGATAAAGATATATTTAATACGTATTAATAAACAAAGTTCAGTATAATTAATTAATTTGAATACTATACATTGGAAGACTTATAGAATACTTATATAATAACCTTAGTATGGTAATCTTCATTATTAAGTACTATTATATATATATATTATTTATTTATATTATATATTATTATATTTGATTTAATTTTATTTTATATATATTACGTCATTTGTACGTTATGTTAGTTATTTTTTAATGTTATGTTAATATATTAATTATATATTATATTAACATTATATTATATTAATATTATTATTATATTATATTAATAATTATATATATATATATTATATATATTAATATTATTATTAAATATATATTATATTATTAATTATAATATTTAATTATAATATTGAATTTTATTATATGTATGTATGTATGTGTGTGTGTGATATGTGTATTTAATTATAGTTCGTTAATTACAATATGTAATTATTGAGTTTTTTTTTCTATCATAAAGTTAACAGGAGAAATTTCCGAATAAAATCCATTTATATAATCTATATTTAAGATAGAACCAATGGAAGGAAAAAACTAGCTATCTATCTGAAGATTGCTTGCCGACGCCTATAGTTTCCCAGACGTGCTTAGATTCTGGAGATATACGAAATACTATATTTACGCATTATATGTCAGATTGTTAATATGTTATTATTTACACAGTTATTAGATGATAACATAAGATCCTTACAACATTTATCGATATTTATAATATATATATTATCATTATTTTTTAATTTTAATTTAATTATATTATTTATATTTAATTATTATTATTATTTATATATTATTAATTATTTATTAATTATTAATTTTATATCATTATTAATTATTATTATAATTTAATTATTTAATTTGGTATTAAACATATATGTAGCAAAATGTAATTGCGCATAATAAAATCTCTCTCTCTTACTTCTTCTCTCTATTATCCTCTCTCTCTCTCTCTTACTCTCTCTTATCTTCTCTCTCTCTCTCTCTCTCTTCATTCTTTCTATATATATACTTATATATTATTAATACTCTCATATATATATATAGTACTAACACTAACTGTATAAATAAGCGACGTTTACTGCTTTTACGATTATCCTTTAGCTCGATGTTACGTACATATCGTTATAATATTTTAGTTAAACATAAATATATTACAGTATCCTATACTTGATGAGGGATGATATTTTGATAATGTTCAGCTTACTCAGTGTCGATATATATACGTTAACTCAATATGTCTAGTATCATTTGCAGAGTACTATAAAAAATTCAGTTTCCTATTGCTAACGTGATTTTATATCGTTTACTCTATTTCTCTACATACTCTCCATTATTTGTATAATACTGTTACATCTTATATAACTATATTGTTTACTCTGATTATTATTATTATTATTATTATTATTATCGTTTTTTGTTATTTATTAGTAACATTTATTCTATTATTTGATTGTAACATTTTTTAGTTTGAGGGCTTGTCTCTCTGACTGGTGCATCTCTTGAAATTGGACCGATTTCAAAAATATCTTCAATTACCAGATCTTCACGTTTAGATCTGTTAGGTAACTAAAGTTCTATAAATTGCCCGAAGTGTATAGTGGGTATTTACGTATCTTTCGGTTATGTGCTTAATATATTTATTTTTTTGATTATTAGTACGGTATATAAACTACGCGCTCGAAGCGGTTGTGAAGACGATTAAAGGGTCTTTTTGAGGTTAAGGTATAAGGAAGGTAAGAACAGTATAGATAAGGTGTGAACGGTGTGATTGAGAAAAATATTCGGTCATGACCACTATTTAGGGTAAGCATGTGTATTATAATATATATATATATGTGTATATATATATTATATATATATATATATATGTTGTGTGTGTATATGTGTAGTGTATATATTATATATATTATTATTATATGTGTTAGGACAGGTTACATAGATTGTAAATAAATAATTATTGATTTGCTTGTTGTGATAAGGGTTTTGGATATTTGCTCAAGATCAGTAGTTGGTTACTTGTTCACTTTTTATTAAAACAAAATGTTCAGTTTCCATTTTTCTCTAGAAAACGTTAGATATCATTAGTAGCTGTTTTAGAATGTGTGTCGATTTGGGCTCTTAATTGCTGGTTGTAGGCTGTGTTGCAGCCGTATGTTGTGATTTGCGTGGGCGACCGGGAGACTAAAGACAGATTGTGACTCGAGATGTACTTTGTGGACAAACCAGGGTTGTGGAGTCGGTCAAAAATTTTCCGACTCCAACTCACCCTCTTGAAAATGGTACAAGGTAAGAGCACTCAAGTCGTTGCCACCGACCTCCTTGAAAAGAGTGTCTCCGGACGCTCCTGTTACAACTCTCTCCACGGTTCATGTGGTTGAAGAGAAATAACGTGCCGACTCCGGCTCGCCGGACTCCCACGCCTTTTTGAAGAATTACCACTTTGACTCACGACCTCCGACTGGCCGACCTTGCACCAGACTCCGAACTCCGAACTACACCCTCGCTCTTCAAGGACTAGTTAGCGCGATCTTCTCGCAGCTTCCACATCTCGTGTCTATCAAACTTGCCGACTCCCGATACGTTGGTGTCGAGGCCTGGATTCTCATTCAAACAAAAGACTTACCCTTAAGACATCCTACCCACGAACATCCGAAGGTCTCAACAGCACCCTCACTAAGTAAGGACACAGTAGACAAATATAACACCGTGGCGCAGACATAAATTTTCGGAATCCCTCTCTTGTGTGTTGAAAATTATATTAGGGTGGGACGTATAAAATATAGACGGGTATAGTCATAATATTATCAGTAACATAACTGTTTGTACTGATAATATCTAGCATAACTACGTATTATTGGTATACGCTAACCCTTCTTCTGAATAGTAGAGTTTAGCTTAAATAATAATTTAGGGTTTCTCACAAAATAATAAATTGAGGGTGCCTCAAATAATATAAATTACCCGTTAGGCCTCAAATATAAATGAACCCAATGGAAGTGTCCAAAGGGTTTGATTCGAAAAAATAATATAGGTCATAAGGCATAAAAAATAAAATACTGAGGTCATATATATATATAAATTATATAGGCTCATAAAAATTAGGTCTAATACAGTGATCAGGTATTATTTAGTGTACTCTCATTCGTCAGTAAATTAGGTTTAAGGAAAGGTTCAATGGGCCAATAATCGAGTAACCCTAACTATGCAATTCAATCTAACTCTCAAGTCTTATATACTCTAGCCACAGAAAGACCCCAAACATGATTCAGGATAGACAACCCTAGTGAGAGGATAAGATGTAAAGATGGTTTAGTGACTTACTCATTTTTAAGAGACATTGCTCTGTAGCTTTGTTAACGAAGTATACCTTGGTCCCAATTTTAAACTTTACAGGGAGAATGGTCTTTGCGACCAAAATTAAAGTTTAATATGAACCTAGTTGGGTTTGATGTCCATTTTTTGTTGTAAATAAATTAAAAAAAAAAAAATTTAAAAACAATGTTTGAAATAATTGGGATAGCAAATACCAATTGGTTATGGATGTTTATTATCCCTGTTTTAAATTTGAATTTAAATTAAACCACTGTACCCTGACCACAGACAGCTTGATGGTCAGAGGGATATTGCAGGAGCATTTTTGCAATGTACAGCTTCTTGCGGAGCATTTTTATCCGAAAAATCTCCATCCTGAGTAATTGCAAGTCAATTCTGGTGATGTAGATACAACTCACTAGAGATTATGTACACCTTTCACATGAGAGAAAGTAATACCGAAGCGAATATACAAGGCTATCAACATTAAATTCCAAAGCAGTCCATACTTATAACAAAACCCGAAGAGTGATGGATAGCATCCAACTCGCTGTACATATTAGACAGACCACTAGGGACAAGGGGGAAAAGATACGCAAGTCACATTCAAATGAAAGTACTAGTAAGAAATTTTTAAAGATTATTTTAGATGTACTATAGTAAGAGATATTAAACAAAAAAGTCTACTGTTTTGTCTAATTGTAAAATTATATTTTGATGTTGAAGCTAATTCTGGTTGAACACCGTCCTAATCCGATGTTTATCCAGGATGTTAGCCTGGCGATTGATTGTCGGAGATTAACACTTCCGGTGAAGAGTGTCTACAGATGACTTTTTTGAAGTGCTCGTGCAAATTCCTTACTTCTTGTCTTACAGGCCACCAATTCAACATAAAGAGTTAAAACATCTCGAAATACAATAATTTGCTTGGCTCCAGATTCGGTACAAGTGGGAAGTTTTCTGATGCTGTCTACGTGGACCCTCGAGAACGGTGTATACAGAAGGAGCCAGCGGTTTATCTCTGCTTTAGGCGGCTTGGGTCCCTTTACTTTGGCACATGAAGCACATTGAGCATAGTATTCTTTCACTAATCTACTCAGTTGTCCCCGTGCCCACTTCCAAGGGAGGCATGGCACTGATCTATCACCGAGAATATCATACTGTCGGGGAAAGCAAATTGATAAGAATATTCTTTCTTTTTCTTGCTCTTTTATAATATTAAAATTAATAAATAATAATAGAATTTACTTTTGATTCTAACTCTCTAAACTAGTTTTTCTATTTCATTAATTTCTTAATACTAGTCTAAAAAATTATAAATAAAGCATATTTAAATTTATTAGGTTTTGACGTTTCGTCCTAAACGTCGGACATCTTAGAGTTCGTTCTAACAATTTGAATGAATTTATTATACGATTTATATATTAAAATTACAGTTCGCTGAAAAATTATTAACTTTGTTAAAATAAGTGAAGTTAAGTAACAATACTTTGACTTAGTTGATTAATATCTGCGTTAAATGTCTTTGAAGCTCAGCTATTTTCAGTTTTGCGCTTCGCATGAGGAGTGCATATTTTAATTCACTGTAATACATCAGTGTAGTTGTTTTGTTATTTCCTGAACAAATGTTCAGTATATATGCAGGTTGTTAAATCTGCTGTATCCCTATCTGTCTAATCTATTCAGCTCGTTAACCAATTTACGCGCGTACATCTAACATAGACATGCGACATTTGGTACACGGGATGGAAATAACAGGCAAGTGCCAAAATACAGTACGTTCAGGAAGAAATTTTGCTTTTTAGGATATTTAGCCTGTCAATTTTCTGGCATTTCATGCTCTTGTAGCAGCGTTAAATTGCGGTTAACTACGATTCGGAAGACACATTTTTTCCCCTCCTATGAGATACTTTCTATATATGGTCGTTGGCTGTGATTCATGAGGTACAAAAAATACTATTAAACGGTGTCTACCGCTTCTAGTATAAAAATTACCCTTTCAGTTTACGGGGATCTACCATGGTCGTACCAATCGGACTGGGACCCAGTGGGGGTGGGAGCTTGTACTTCAGCCGGTTATCAGTTACACGACTAATAGGTTAGCAGATAAGGAGTATTAGTATTGCTTTAATTAAACCAAGTAAAATCTATGGATATTTCAAGACGGATCATAGCAAAACAACTACATAACGATATCTCACCAGTCATCAAAAAATTTGTATCCTCATGCAATCTCAAAAAACTTAAAAATATCTGAGGGACTTACTAATAAAACATTTAAAACCAACATAACGATAAATGTCAAACGTTGATTGCACTTTAAATTTAATACGACAGACGTCAAAGGTAGAAAATCTAATTTGTAATTTAATTTTTAAATCTTTTATTATAGCTTTCATATCAAATTATAATCGAAACTCATTGAAATCAAGTTACGGGACTAAGCGTATCGACGAAACTAATGAAGATTAAAATGTCCTTCTTATGCGTTCTTTCAACTATTTCAATTATGTAAAAATTAAATGGAAAATCAATGAAAAAAAAGTTTAAATAGAATGTTTAAAAATGTAAGAGATATAAAACTATATAAAAACCAAAATGACATGTATCAATTATAATAAGTATCATAACTAGATTAAAAATATTTGACGTAAAAAGAAAGAAAATTGGTTATAAGATGGTATTTCAACAAAGACTTCAAAAAAAAAGAACCAATGGAGATAAAAAAGAAAAAAAAATAAAAATAAAAATGAAAAAACAAAAATAAAATAATAAAGGAATAAGTAACAATAATAATAATTAAAATAATAATAATAATAATAATAATATATTAATTAATAATAATAATAATAATAATGATAATATAATAATAATAATAAATACGAAAAGATAAAAATAAAAATAAAAAGTAAAAATAAAAATAAAATAAAATAAAATAATAATTAAAAATAAAAATAGATAAGAATAATAATAAAATAATAATAATAATAGAAAATAACGAATAGATAATAATAAATATAATAATAATAATAATAATAATATAAGAATAATAATAATAATAGAAAAAAATAATTAATGAATAATAATAATTTAATATTTCTTTGAAGTTAATAACACACTCTAATCAAAGTTTCACCATACAACAAAGATAACAAAAATTCTTTCAATCAAAATTAATAAAGTCAGAAGTAGTTTTAAAAAGAAAATTGAATAAATCTTTGCTTAATGTCATGATATGAGTACAATATTTTTGTTTTGGGGAATTGAAAGACGATGTAACTACAATAGCCCGTTTTTACATTTTTTTTCTTTCTTTTCATTTTTATCACCTGTTTTAAACAATTCTTTCTTTCTTCTTTGTTTTGTTGTAAACAAAACATTAATTTAAAACCAGGTATTAATCCATTTGAATAAATTAATCCTTCAATAATAACCTATAGGGAGTAATAGAAATATTTTTATTATTGAAAATAAATTTTTAACTCGAACTTCCTATGATGCCACACCTACCACAACACATACAAACACTAACAACACGACACGGGTGACCGCGCACACACACACACTCGAACACCAAAAAGTTATTTAGTATATAACTATCGATAAAATATATATATATATATATATATATATATATATTATCTACTATATATGATACTATAATATATATATATATATATATATATATAAACTAGTATATCATATATATAATAATATAATAATATATATATAATATATATATAATAAGATATATATGTTATAAATATAATAGTATATATATATATATATACAAACACGGCTTTGCATATTTTGCAGAATATTAAGAAATAATTCTCAAATTGCAAAACCAACCAACATAAAACAATTCAGCAATTTTATTGGCAAAATCTTTTTCTATTGCCACATTAATGGACATAAACTTTTTCAGAGACAAAATTTTACTGCTCCATAATAATAGTTATTAAATATTTAATAATATCAATATTAATACTAGATAATTAATTATACATATGTAATTTTAAAAATATTATATATATATATATATAAATGATATAATATTATAATACAAAAAGCTGAATTCAACAATAGAATAAACAATATATAATATAAAAAAAAAAGTAAATAATAATATATAATACGGGAGAAGAAGTGATTCAATCAATATATATTAAAAATGCAGGTATTAAATATCACTCACAAATAGTAAAAAATAGTTATGATTGATCTTATAGCGTCAACAGAAAATAAATAAAAATAATTAATAATAAAAATAAACTGATAAGCACATAAATAATTAAATATAAAAAATATTAATTAATAGAATAATAATAAAGAATATAAATGAAAAACTAATATAAGTAATAAACGAAAAAAGATATAAGGTGTTAGGACTTAAACGAGCGGGAGGATAGGAGATACGAAGTCAGGAATACAGCACTACGCATAATTTGTATTTGTTCGAAACTAGCAAAAAGAAAAACGGGACCGTCCGCTGTTAGGCACATAAGAGAAAGGGGGATAGCCCCCTAGGGAAATAAATTCCACTATGACGGCAGCAGTGATAAACACTCCCCAACTATACACACTAAATAAAGACAAATACTCCATGGACAGGCAATACGTACCAAAGAAGAGAATAGGGCAAAAAAGCCCATAATAAACCATAATAATATGAGAATTAAAATACTAACATAAGTAAACGACTGATTTTTGTAAAGTTGGGAATGGTAAAATATTGTTAAAGAGATCTAAGTTTCGACCCATGGGTTGCCTATTGCTTGCACAGCTCGGGATGATTGTGAGTCAGGGCTCGTTGAGGGTGAAGACCGTCGAAATAAAACAGTGGATACAGAAAAAAAAAAGTTAACTGCACCCGAGGGTAGTGAGTTTCAAAATATTTATTGCACTGATTATCTGCGCAAAAATAAGCAGCCAATACCAATGGAAAAAAAATATTACATGCGAGCAAAATGAGTCATCTACCCCATTAACGGGAAGGAAAAACGTCGAGTCCAATACTTAAAGAAGTAAAAGATATAAAAAAAGGAACGGAAAGAAAATAATAAACAAAAGTATGGATAAATGTGCTGAAAAGATCATGCAGATGATTTTTAAAATTAAAGAAGTAATAAACTGGTTATTTTGCAATACAAATATTAAAGAACCAAAAACTCAATATAAATAATCCGAACACTATTCTTATAGACGGGTAATATAATACGTTGTTTCAGACACACTTATATGGTTCGAAAGAGGTTCTTAATCTGGTTACATAAGTTGCGGTGTATATAGTAAAGATACAGGCGAATTATAACCTCCAGCAACGTAGTAAATGAGAGGAATAAATAATAAGATTAGTTTTCAGCGAGAAATAGCAATGTTAGAAACACCGTCGTTGTCACACTTTAGCCAAAGCTACATTATGAAGGTATATAATACGGCCTATAGTATAATTTTGGAGTTTTTTTTCATTGTATAACAGTATAAAGCATGAGCCATTTACGAGCTGCCAGACGACACCCATTCTTCTCTAACTAGTTAGTATATAAACGATAAATGATATTAATAATGTTAATTAATCCTCGTGCAGGAGTTCTTATATGGAAAAGGATCGTATCTTTATAAAAAGAGGATGCTTTTTTTAAAATCATATTAATGGGCTGCGAAGCGTTAGCACAAAAGAGGACTTAATAAGGTACTATTAGACAGTTGTATCTAGAAGTAAGGTAAAAGGTTATTACTGATATTTGTCCACAATCGATGGAGTGGTTTTTCTTAAGAGTAGGAACAACAAACTAAGGTATACTTGCGATAGAGTGAATTATCAGATCATGCAAGTCATACTGGAAAAAGAAATCAGAATATCATGAACAATTAATAAAACTATAAGCCAACCCCATCAACCTAATTAAAGCGGTAGATCAAAAACAGTAACTGTCAATATACCTCCGATGGAATTAACCCCAACAAAGCGTTAACGTCTAATGAAGTATCAATGATATAGTATAGATTCAAGAGATGATGAAAGGATGTAGAGTCGACTGGAACTGTATATATACAACGGAATTTGTCTGGAATCTTTTGTTATGTTCTTGGACCATTTATTATATTTCAGATACCTAAGCATAGTCGCAGCTGGGCATACATTTTAGCTTGTCGTGAAGATGGTTTTAAAACTCTGTGTCTGTCAATTTTGTCTTTTCTTTTTTCACTCCGACGTGCCAGCGGTAACCAAGAATTAGAGTAAAGCAGTTGGCCATGGAGAAAGTTGAAATAAATGTCTATGGTACACCCTACCAGGTCTTCCCATAAACCAAAAGTGTACTGACATAAAAAGTGTCCACAATGGGAACATCTCTGCTAACTATTTTGACCAAACAGGTTTAGTAAAGTCTATTCTAAGAAATTTAAACATTAAAACAACCGGAATTAACAAGTTGTTAGAAAATTCCGATACAATAATTGATTGGATTTAAGCAAGACGAAACAAGTGAGCTTTCTGTGATTAATTTCAAGCAAGACCATTCTTTATTTTTCTCTCAAAAACTGGCGCAGTAACTGCAAAGTAATTAGGAACATCAAGATGTAAACATCTTTTAAAAAAGAGAGAAAACCGCACTTTACATGCCATGTTATCTACACTACATTTACTGGTCTCTTGCACATCTTGTATTGACTCCTCTTGGTCTATTTTGAAATAAAAAAAAAAAAAGAATGAAAATAAACAATAGTACAATAAATATAATAAAACACTCTTTTATTTTATCTTTCCAGAAGTTATGCTGTCGCTGGCGCTTCAGACTGCAATCAGAAAATAAAAGTAATATATTTCGAGAGATCCTAAAGACGGTTCGAATGCCTGAATTTTATAGCAAAGAGTCTGAGAGACCATAGATTAATGAAACAAATATGAAAGTGCTAACCACCAAAAAAATAATGATTATGTATATATGAGACTTTTAGTGATACTCATATTAAAAACCGTAATAACAGAGATATTGACAGCATACATCGTCGAATTCGTGCACTTCTCTATGGAAGAGACCTCTCAATCGATATTTAATCGCCTTGGACCTGTTATCATAAAATTAAACAAGGTGCCTAATTCCAAGAAACATATTCCGTAGTCTCTCCAAAAATTACATGTTGACCTAAATGATTTCCCGGAGAAATCATTATAAACCGGAACATGAATGATAAAAAAAAGTCACTCTCTAAAATTAAAATAAGTAAAAGAATAAGTAAAATACATACACAAAAAATCCTCTCTTAAAGTACCTTACACAAAGTTTAGGTTAATAATACCTGTAATGCGTGTTTGTAAGAAGTATCCGTAATGTTTACATCAGCTGATATGCCTGAAAAAAAAATTCGTTTTTATCAAACGTCTTCCACTACTTTTCAACTTTAATGTATGAGCTGACTAAATAGACTGCAATGTTAGTTTTTTCACTTCTGTATTATCAGGACTCGTATCAATTATGAATTTTACACATACATAAATTTACTATTGGTACATTCGAAACGGTTTTAGTTCAACCTCCATCTTGCTTATAAACCTAAGGTAATCTAAGGGCAATCTAATAATAATTGTCGTCATTGTATTCAGTTAGACTTGTTAAGCTAAGTTCGAATAAGTGATCATAGACTAGTCCAGAGTCACTTTAAGCCCCTTCAAGTGCCACATAAGATACCTTGACTGGCCACCCACTAAAACGTGAATAGCTTTTACAATATTGAATTGGAGCAGATCATTTTCTCTGATAATTTTCATTTCACATTTTTTTTATTGTCGCTAGGCCCCAGTTGCTCTGCATGGTCGTTATGCGTTTTCGACTTTATTTTCGGAATAAGAGCTTCAATGATAAATTGTTTCAGTTCTGGGGCAGGGCGGCGGGCTGCTTCACAGCCCCTACAGCCTCCAGCACCTCTCAACACCACTCCAGCTCTTTCGATCCACCACTTCATCATACCTAATATATGAGCGCACTACCTACTCCCCGGCCACTACGCTACACTATCTACTCACTCAACGTCTACTAAACCCGCCTCTCACTACTATACATCTCTCTCACTCAGCTCTGTACACTCTCACCGCACGTCACCTCATCTCCACGTACATCCATACAACCTGATAAGGTCGACCGCTCACCTAAACTAATCGATTTCTCATATTTAACCTATTAACAATATAAAAATAGTTACAATCCGCACCGCTCAACTATCCCTTACCACATAATATATCTCCACTTCCCTACCACACCCATTATATGAAAATTGATCATGAAATTACAAAAAGCTCCACAATTTCCTCTTCCTCCATCAATGTTCTTCGCTCAAAGAATCAAGAATCCATATTACCTTTCAAAAAGAAGTGCCACTCAAAATAAAACAGTTAAGGCTGACCTCTTTGCCGTCAAAATATCCCCACCAATACTAAATATTCGCTCTACAGCAGCAGAACAAGGGAGAGGTGTATTATATTTTATCAAGCGTCAACAATTACTTGCATATGCTGAAAAGAAAGATGTCCTTGTAAGGGAGTGCTGGTTTAGGTTCGCTCCCCAGGCAGGCCAGTGCTAATTTAAGTCACCACCTAATCATTCATCGCCTCGACCTTCTGAAATTTTTCTGACCACCCTGCTTCAAGGTCTATTTTCGGTTTTTCAAATTTTAGTATAACCATGAAAGCCGCGACGCCCCGCAGGGAGTCATGATAAGGCTACGCAGCTTCGTGGTAGCATGATAATAAAAACTAGGATAAAAAATAAAGAAGAGATTATAAATATTATAAGTAAATTTTGATATGTGGAAGATATAAGAGAAAAAAAATAAAAAATGATAAAGTAAGAAAGATAAGATATATAGAGAATATAAAGTCAAGGTCGGGAAACCAACGTATAGAAAGAGGATGAAAAAAAAATGAGAAAAAAAAAAAATAAGTATATATAGAATATAAGATATATGGTAACAGAAGAAGGAAGAGCATAGTATGGAGCAAGTATAATGAATAAAGTAGTAAACAGAAATAGCCATCAGCGAGAAAAGGTCAATAATAGTAGATTATGACCAGAAGGAAGGGAGGCGGAATAAGAGAAAAAACAAAAAGAAAGAAAAGAGAAAGAGGAAAAACAAAAAAAAAAAATGAAGTCGAGGTAACCAATGAATGGGTCTCCAAATAAAAACGAGACGCAGGCAAAAAAAGGACCAAAACGACGAAACGTGGACCACTGCAAAGCCCTAATCCTGACGAACTGCCGCACTGGCCGCATCCGGCACCCATAGTTCTTTATGCCCTCGACCGACAGCCGACTAGCCACAAACCCAAACCCACTCGAAATAAAAAGATGAAAAAAATAAAAGACTATTAAAAAACTAGAACTGACGTGTAATATAAAGTATAGATATGAATAAAAAATATAAATAATAGTATATATAAAGAGATTATAAAAAGATATAAAATAAGATGAATAAAAAAAATAAAAGTAATATAAAAATAGATCCATATGAAATATATAAATATAGAAGAAAAAATAAATATAAAATAAAAAATAATAATATAAGTAATATAAAAGCCGGAACACAGTAATTTCCTGTAAGAAAGATTTTTACCAAAAAAAAAAAAAACATAATATAAATAAAAAAAATAAAACTAAATAAAACAAAAAAACACATGAAATTTCGAGAAAAAAATGTTAAAAAACCATAATATAAAAAAAATAAAAAGAAACTATAGTATATAAAATATCAGTATATAATATACATACCATATCCATGAACGTTTAGTTGGCAGTTATGTAAGTGTTATAATATCTGGGTCGCAGGGTAGAGATATATATAATATCTCTAGTATAGCTATTGCAGCAAAGTTCAGGTTTTCGCATAACAGAAGTGTTGAGTATAATCTGATCCATCCAGTTAGTATTCTTAGAATAACGGTATACTGAACTATAAAATTATTGTTGGTCTTAGACGTAAATTATGAGAAAGTCATTGCTGTGACCAAGTAAATTGATGCTCTAATCAATATCTGCAAGTCTGCCGATTTCCTCTTCTTTATTGAAGCTCTTGATGGAGAATCTGTATTCAAATACAAATAATTTTTAGTCTGTATTGATTAATCACGTAGCCTGCGTGTCGATACTTGTATATAATTGGAATATAAAAAGAGACGTCCCCCCTATCCCCAATCCTAGCTATGCTAGCAGGATGTTCCATATCTGCTACATTTACCTAGAGACAAAAATATAATTTAACAATATTAGAAAAGGATGTCATATGGGAACATAGCTAACTTTTACGACACGTCAGTAAGGTGTATAGGATTGCTAGAGATGAGATACAGACAATAAACTATGTTTAAAAGGAAGGATAGGAACTCAAAGAATATGAGCAAGCCCCTGGTCGTGATCGTCGTATGAAATATTAAAAGACCCTCGCAGTAGGAGCCTTATAAGATAACCTGAGCTTCCCCAGGTTATTCCATACAAATTGTTGGAAGAACCCATGGGCAATATGTTGCAAAGTCGGTTTCGAAAGAAGAGGATATAGGCCCTATTTTGAACCTCTTCACCATAACGCCCAAATGACCAAATATACTTACCATGACTCTTAACCGACAATAAGATTTTTCAATCTCTTTACGATTCTCATATATACTTGTAGTTCGATCTTGCATGAGAATTCTTCGACGTTTCAATTCTAAGCTCAGAATATAGACTTTGAAAGATTTTCGGGAACAGTAGAAGAGCACACATACCTTTTCAATAAGGTATATGATGTTTACAAAACTGAACTGAGAAATATAGCTTTTCTATCTTACCTAAATCGCTAATAGACACCTTATGTTGTTTCGAGATTGATATGGGAGAAAAAGAAATACATAGTTAAAGTAGTTACGACTGAACTTATTCCAAGATTTTTGAGAGACTGGGAAATTATGTGAGCTTTGATGTCCCTGATCTCTAAGTAACCCCCATCCTTTGGGTATACTTTCTCCATCAAACATTTTGATTTCAATTCTAATAGTAATTTAGCATTTAGGTGACCATACTTTCAAATAATTACTGTATAGTTCCCATTATCAGAAAATTGTGTTTGATAGTAGATAAGATAGTGACTTCTGTACTCCATACATTGCTTCTTTTTAGTTGCATTCACTCATAGATGTTTTCTTTTTTTATTTCCAGACGTAATATATTTTTCTTTAGAGATGTGAATCTTTCAGCAACTATAATTAGATCTTCTTATCTAACCTCATCCAATTCTCTTTACGAACGAAAACTACTATCCTGGCTCTCGCAGTACGTCCAAAAAATAAACAAAATACTTTTGTTATGAAAAAAAGAAAAAAAAGAAATAGATGGTAAAAATAAAAAAAGATAATAAAAACAACAAAATATAAAATATATATAATATATATATATTATAGATATATTATATATATAATGATATATAATATATATATATATATATATTATATATATGATATATATAATATATTAGTATATATATATTATTCGAAATTATCTTTCAGATGCTGCAGAGGAGAAAGACGGTACCAACCTTTTCTAAAAACGACCGATTAAGAGCAAATCGACGTTCTTTAGAGGGAAGAAACGTACATAGAAAAGAAATGAGGACATAAAAATGATGAAGAATATATATAAAGAATAAATAATGAAAAAATAAAAATATAAATGATTGAGAAAAAGAGGATAGATAATAGGATCAAAAAATAGCAAAACAGAACAAGTCCCAAATATGCAGGTACAATACAGGGAAATACAACATAAAATACAAATAGTAATATTTCAGATAAGTACATTTTTATAAAGCTCCCAGTTTTAAATTATTTTTTATTAATTATAAAGGAAAAACATCAAAATAAAAAAGATAATTGAAAGAATCTTTTACCTAATTGGACCTGCTACAAGATAACTATACGCCGACATACATACACACTCCAATCTAGTGGATAATGGTACGTAAGCGGGAAGACGCATGACGCGGGGAGGTACATAAGGGCGGTTATCTAGAAGAAATGGGGGGATAATGTAAAAGTAGGGCTTTCTTTTTAACTTTTAGTTCTTTTAAATTTTTTTTTACCCATTTTTGAGTTCTTTTAGCTTTTTATTAGCCTTTTTTTTATAAGGCCATTCTAAATTTTTTTAGCCTTTTATTGATTTTCGATTAGTTTCTTATCCAGTTTTTTGCAGTTGCCATTTTTACAGACGAAGACGAGGAAAATGTTTATTGAAAAATGAATTTATTTTAACGTAAAAAATTGAAAATGTGTAAGAAATTTTTAAGACCAAAATTAATTTAAAAAAAAAAAAAAAAAAAAAAATAAAAAACATAAAACATTTACGACGTTTTTTGTCAATTTAGGAAAAAAAAAAAACTTTTCCGATATTTTATTTTTACAAAGGTATTAACGATCTATCATCTTTGTTTGTTGCCTTTTTTGATGTAATCTTTTTGTTTTCTTGTTTTGTTTTTTGGTTTGTTTAATTGCTTTCTTATTTGTTTGTTTTTTCTATTGTATGATTATTTGTTTATTTATATTTACTTGTTTTTTATTTTGTTTGCTTGGTTACTTTTCTTTGTTGAATATTACCATTGACAGAATAATGTATTTTTTGTATGTTTTGATTGTTATTTGTTTAAATTTGTTTGTATTTGTTTATATTTGTTTGTATTTGTTTAAATTTGTTTGTATTTGTTTGAATTTGTTTGTATTTGTTTGCTGGATTGTTTGTGAGATTGTTTTCCTTTCTAAATATAAACGAAAGAATAAAGTTTGAAATCAAAATAATATTAATAGCTTTGAATCATTCATCATTTTTTTTTATTAATTAATTTATTTTATTTTTACTTTGAATATTTTTTTTACCTGTAATCAAACTCCAAAAAAGTAAATTTAAAAATTAGTACTAGTATTCAATTGTCAAATACAAATAAATGTAAAGGACAAGGTAGGAGTCTGATCTAGAGCAGAAATCAGACAAACTATTGAGGCAGAAGCTGAAGTCGGAGTCGGAGTCGGAGTCGGAGTCGGAGTCGGAGTGGAGCCGGAGCCGGAGCCGGAGCCGGAGCCGGAGCCGGAGCCGGAGCCGGAGCCACCAGAGTTAGAACCGGAACTATCATCATAACAGGACCCGGAATCATAATTGTTACTGGACCATCAACTCTTTTCAAAAGTAACTCGTTATGATGATAGCTCCGGCTCCAGCTCCGGCTCTGGCTCCGGCTCCAGCTCCGGCTTCGGCTTCAACTTCGGCTCCGACTTCAGCTTCTGCCTCAATAGTTTGTCTGATCATTACAAGATTCAAACCCACATAAAAGCAAACTATAGATTTAGAAGGTGGATTTGGATCCGGAGCCGGATCCGGAGCCGGAGCCGGAGCCGGGCGATAGCCGGAGTCATCGACATAATCGGACCCGGAACAACATGTTTATTTTTCAATGTATTGTTTTGCTGAAATCGTGTATTTTGATACATTCTTCTTGTATTTTCCGAATGCTTTATATTATTAAGGACTTCTTTTCTGATGATCTTCTGAACCTTTTTCTCTCTCTCTCAACTCTTCTTCTATTGCTTCTCATATTGCTTTTCCCCTCGAAAGAAACGGAATTTTTTATCTATTTAAAATATAATATTTAAAACTACATTATATTATATATATATATATCATTTATATATAACTATATAATAATAATAAATTAATTACATAATAATAAAAATAATAATAATAATAATATAATAATAATAAATTAATAATAATAAATAATATTATAATTAAATAATTAAAATATAATAATAAATAATTAATAAATAATTAAATTGTTTTTAATAATTCATTAAATAATTAATAATATAAATAATAATTAAATAAATATTAATATAATTAAATAGCATATAATATAAAATTAAATAAAAATAAATCATTATAGAAATCATACACAAAAAATATAAATAACTATTAAAAAAATAAATAATAAATTAAAATTAATTAATTACATTAATATTAATTCAATATTAATTATTTAATTATAAAGAATTATAATATATACATACACATTCTTATTCTAATTAAATAACATATTTTATAATTAAATAAATATAAATAATTATAATAAATAAGAATTAATATCTATTAATTAATTGTGGTATACTAATAATAAAATTATTACATTATGTAATAAAATAGTTACTCTAACAAGTAATAATTTTCCATAAGAAAGCAGTAAAATTTATTTCTTCTTAAAAATACTTGCAATATTATTTAATAACCAAACAGTTTTTATTAAATTTTACTCTAATTTTAATAAATTACATTTTATATTATATTTTTAATAAATAATGTTCAAATTTATAGTATATATAATTAGGAAATGCCATATATTATTATTATTAATATAGTAATATATAAAAATTATAATATATAAATATAGTATAGTATAATATATATATATATATATATATATAGTATATTAAGTAATAGATATTTATTATATTATATATTATATATATATATATATTCTAAATAATTATAGATATATTTTAATTATATATAATATTATAGATATATAATAATAATATATAATTATATATATATATACTGATATTATATTAAGTAGTATATATATACATATTATTATATATAATATTATATAAATGTATAGTATATATATAGTATATCATAATATATATAAGATATATATATGATATATATATATATATATTATACCTAATCTACTAATAAGAAAATATGATTTATTTAAATATTATATTATTAAAAATGATATATATATCATTATAATTATATTATTATATATATATATATTATATATTATTATATATACGTCGAATATATATATATATATTTAATAAATATATTATATATTATGATAATATAATTACTATATATATATACATAATTATTATATTAAGTATAAAGATTATAATTATTAAAAAATTATATGACCACAAACCAAATAAATAAAACAAATTATGTAATTATATATTTATCTATACATATGATATATATTATTATATATATATATATATATATGTATATATACTCATATATGTATATTTATATATAATATATATTTATAGTAATTATATTATATTATATATATATTATTATATATATAATATATAATATACTATATAATTAACTATACAATAAAGGTAGTAAGTATAAAAGGGCAATATATATTATTATATAAATATTTAATATTAATATATATATTTATATGATATAATATAAATATATCTATATATATTATTACTATAATATTAATATATATATATACTTAATAATATTTTAAATGTTTCAAGAATTGTACAATAATTACATTATGGTACATGAACAAATATTACAAAATATATATATTATATATATATAGTATATATATATAATATCATAATATTATATATTATATATATATAATAATATATTATATATTTTATATATTATATGTGTGATATATCGTGATGTGCAGAGAGTGTTATATGAAGAGTAGTTATGTATGATGTGTTCAAATAATGTCACAGGGATGAACGCAAACTATACAGCAAATATTTACATTACTTATGATAAACTTCTCGAGAACGATAATGTTGAGTAAAAATTGAAGAACTTACTTTTGCATATTTTTTAATATGTAGTTTAAAAAAAAAAAATCTTTTTAATAAAAAAAAAAGTATATATCATAAAAATTTTTAAAAGTGTATATCTAACAGAATACAAATCTTTCGTTGAAGGAATTCGATTGACAGAATACATAAATTATTATTATTCAATATATATAGTATATATCAACAGTAGGCTGTGATGGTAATCACTAGGTGTTTATAATGATGAGTTTAGGGAGACCGGTATATATTTACTTTAAGCAATCCAGGCTAGATTTAAAATATTAAAATTCTATGCAAATTGTACCTGCTTACAACGACTTTAGGACCACCGTTTAGATATAAGTAATAGGACTCATGGAAAACCTTTTACAATAACGTCCTTAGCAAAATAACACTAGAAGCATGATTTATATAAAGAAAAATGACTAAGACACTTTAAAAGGATGAGAGAGAATAAACTCTCATTAACCTTTATAAATGTTGATTTTAATAAAACTGCTTTTTATGATTATTCACTTGGAATAACCTAATGCTCCGCAGACGCAACATATTCTAATCATGACTGCTTGTACCCTTTACTTATGTATAAATGGGATTGTTACGATAAGATAATCATACAGTAGAGTATGGTTTATGAAGCTATTAAGCAGAAGAATAAACCTAATGAATTTAAGAAGGGTACTGTGTAAATAATCAGGCTCATTCTTAAGAATTATTTATTGAATATTAATTATTATTGATTGATTGATTGATCAAGTCTGAACCACATTATTTAAAAATGATAAAAATATACCATTTTCATTTACTAATGCTAAATATAAATATTATTCATATAAAATTTAGTGTTACATGAATGAAGTAGTTTAACTGGATTATTAATAAAAAACTTAGTAGTGTATTTATTGAGATTGGTAAAAAATAAGACATACGTTATGCTTATTATGGTAATAAGCATCAACATGGAACCTGTTCAAAAATAATGATGGTGCTTTTCTCATAATTTTGTATGCAGATAGAATAGTTCATTTATTTTTTATATTATAAATACTTTTCTCTAACAAGGGGCAGAGCCCAATTCAAATGGGGCGGGTGAGGTTTAATACTCTTAAATTTACGATCTTATGAGTTAGCTAGTTTAAAAGCTTTATAAGACTTATAAAGGTTAATATACTTCCTAATCTATTAATATTAATAAATTTGGTATTTGGGGAAATAAACAAAGGTGGTTATTAATAATAATCCCATAGTCGTCGACACAGGTGAAAAAGCGGGTCGGTAATTTACCCTAATTAAAAAAATTTCAAGTATTAAAGGTTGCAGACTCTATAGACTGTTTATACTATCATGATGAAATGGTAGTTACTGATAAACAAACAGATTTCTCATTAAGAAAGGTATCCATTAATCAGTCTAAAACATCAATAATCTTATTTGACAAAAGATTAAAGCCTAAATTGATTTTATTAAATATCCAACAAATCAAATCCAGGGGTTAGGTTAGGATTGTTATTGTTAGTGTTTTATGTTGAGTGAAAGTTATATAGTTGTAGATTAAGAGATAATAATAACTCTAATAAAGATAACACAAAATAAAAAAAAAATAATATATTTCGTTACTGGAAAACAGTAAATCGATCGACACTTTTTATTTTAATACAAAAATGCCAAAATAAGAGAAATAGATAAAAGTTTGTGAAAACTGTTAGAAAAAATGTGAAATAGAAAAATTTATATGTAGTAAAAAAAAATATCGACCGTTTGACTGTCGTGAAGATGTCGGACGCCTTATTCAGTGTATGCATATACAAAATATGTCTAATAATAGACTTAACCTTACAAATAATTTGCTGAATATGAACTTAAGTTGTCTATTTCTTAGTTTAAGAGGAATCTTGTGTGAAGAGATTGTGTTAAAAGTTGAAGTACCTAGAATATTAGAAGAAAATATATATAATAACTTCTCCTCAGGTAGAAAGCTAAGAATATAAGTGCTACAAAACGAATTGTCAAAGATATTATAAGGAAATAAATATTAAAGTGTTTATCTTACGACATAGGAAGGATAGTGCAAAAAATTACGAGGATTTCTAATTCTCTATAAGTAATCCAATATATGTAAACCTAAAATTGCTGAACAAAACCGAAATACTAATTAGACATATTAGCAACAAGAAAATAAAGGAATTATATGAATGAAGTAATGATAGGTACCTAGGTCAAGACATTGTAAATATCTCAAATACTAGAAAAACCTATGAAAGAAGGAAATCAAAAAATAAAATTTTAATAATATTAAATAAGAACGGATCACGGAAGTATATTCACCTTATAATGTTGCTGTCCTCTAATATTACTTCCGTACCCTCCTCTTCGTATTCACCGATTGTAGGATGAGATAGTTAATGAGGCTAACCTGTACATCCCGATAGACAAATCCAGCGCCTCGATGTGTTTAATGGCCAACCAGCAGAACTAATAGACTTAATTAGCTGCCGAATCGGGCAAAAGTATAATAACCTCGTCATATCACATTATAACGTAGCAGTAATCCTAGGGCAAGCCGCAACCATCCGAGAGCATCTAAAGGAATATCTCCACAATGCAAATCCCGCGACAAGACCCCACTTGATGGATAACAACTAATAAATAAGTAATAGAACAAAACTAACAAGTAATCTCAATCATGTGTGCTAATGACATAGAATAATAAACCCACGCACTCAGTGGTGCAAGATGAGTGGAATCTATCCTCACCTCACATCAAAATAGATAACAAATTGCCACAGGCTATATACTTGATAAGCCAAAGAGTAACAAACGTACGCAGCATAAACAAGAATCTAAATGAATTGTAGCATTCACTATACGATACAGAAAAGTCCACTCACCACCATACACCGTAAGAATAAACGGAGTTAAAGAACCGCTAGCCCGCAGAAAAAACACATGTTCCAAGACTATAGAAGGATAAAATGTAGCTAAGTAAGAGTTATGATATGATTAGAATTTAAAACTGCGGCTAATATAAATATTATAATAAAAAAAATAGACGATAGATTTTTATCATATAGATAATAATGTAATCAGGATTATAAAATTTTATTCATCCTCAACTCTGTAGAATAAGAGATAATTATTCAAGACAAGGAAATGATAGGTGAAGTAATTGAGAATCACACAATAGAAGAAATAGAAGAATATAAAGCAGAGGAAGGCGAGTTCTAGACTAAATGATAAAACAAAATAAATATATTCAGTTAAAGATATAACAATTTATGCATTATTTTAAGGTTAGCATACATATTAATAATATTAATATTTATCGGTCTTCCTAGTATAATACAACATACTTAATTTAATATTATACAGTTTCTTGGTTAAGGGGGCTATTTACTTAATGTATTCATTAACACAGTGTTTAGGTGTCCTTGTATTTTATACAATAGATATATTAGAAGAAAATAAATTCAGTTACAATACTTATAAGAAGAATTATTATATTCGGTAAGCTGAATGATTCAGGGAAATGATAGATTCAATAGTTTGTTGGTTGTATATAAAAATATATATGGATAGGGTGTAGGGTGAGATACCTTGGATCCTGTGGTTGTGCGTTGTGTTAAGGCTATACGTGGTTGAGACATATTTTGTATAGCTTTAATATTAATTATATAAAGTACTCTTGTATATTCTCTCTAACATTAAATGAAACAGTAAAACCATCCGGAATGGGAATCGGGTTACTTTCGAATAATATAGAATGATAAAAAAAACAAAATAAGATTTGTAATGTAAAAATTTATGCAAAATCTTCTCTCTCTCTTCTCCCTCTCTCTCTCCTCATCCTCTCAT
>JABUQX010122901.1:22500-27620 GCA_015478945.1 Trachelipus rathkii | reverse complement strand
CGATTCAATCAATCCCAAAAATATATGGCCTTTATACATTAACCGATACCCATTACACAGATAACGCACAGAATACTATCGGGACTCATATCACCTTTTGTTTAAAATATATTCATATACTTAAAATATATTATAAATATAATATACTAATATATTAAAAGAGGAATAGTCCTAAGGATATTATTCGAATTATTTAATAAGTAATATATAATATAATTATAGATATTATATTATATAATAGCAATATATATATAATTTAGATATAATATATAATTAATATATAATATATTAAATATATATAAGTTATTATTAGAAATATATATATAGATATATATAAGAATTAAATTATATATTATATATTATATATATAGTATATATTATATAGTAAGATATATAATAATTATATATAGTAGTATTTTTACGTCCGCACTGAGGATGCTTTATTATCTCAAAAAAGAGTAATAAGAAATATTTTGCTTCAAAACATTTATAAAAATATCATAATCTATATATGGGAGTAAGGACGAATCGTGTAGAATATTTCAAGTATCACGTAGGTATGTAATATAGAGAGGGGAAGTGTCAGCCACTCCGAGGGATGAGACTGACACGATAATTGCGCTACGCCTATGTATTGATCGTGATGCTGCGAGGTGAGTTAAAATGGTAACCTTAACACGAAAGCGATGGTGGGGACCGACACCTGGAGGTCAAACAGAACGAAGGTCGTGAGTTTGAACCACATTGACACAGGACGAGCGCGCATTAGCAGACTATTAACACATTACACATTATTATTATTAATATATTAGTCGAAGATTCGATTTGCCGAAGAATAAAATCTGAAATACTGTAGCGTAAAACGATCCCTGTAAGATCGTTTTATTACGCACTCCGACATGCTTTTATCCGTGAACAGCGGTTGCTTCTTCACGCTATCCGGTATTCAGAACTCTTACTTTGACTGCCAGCCAGCCTTTCTATGAACTTTAGTCGTATCTATGCTAAAATATGAGATGGATGTATAGATGATTAAGGTAACTCAAATGTATAAACGATAAGTATACGTCCTCGTAGAGTGATATCTCCTCTGTAAGTAGATAGACCCACCCCATTAAAAAATAAAATATTAATTATGTCTATTATAAAGCTGAAAAATTCGTATATGTAAGAGTAGAGATTATAATGAGTTGTAATTATTATATAAAAATGATGTATATATATAGGTAATACTTGAGTTCTGCAAGCAATTTATTTCGGATATGGCTACTATCTCACGTTATGACGGTGCCGAGTTATTTAAATATTTAGTTATGTAATATGATACACTAATTAAATATATATATATTGTTACATTTTATATATTTATAATCTATATGTAGCGAGAAAATGTTATAGTAATCTCAAATAGCTTAAGTGAGAGTGAGTTATTGAGACTCACCCTCGATAAGCAAGAAATAGGATATCATTAGCATCATGATCATAAAATAAATTTATATGAGTTCACACGATGCGGATGTGAGCTCTGACCCGCAGCGCCCAATATACCCTCAAGTTGACAACCGCCGCGAAATACGTGGTGCGAGTAGTAGACGCGCACACTACAAGCGCGATAACATGACACGTGTGTCGCACCTCAGCTAGGCGTCGCATCACGCACAGCGCATAATACTCATAGTTCGCACGATGATGAAAATATGCGCTGTGACGCTCGCCACCACCTCTGCAATTCCCCGCATGAGTCACGATCCGTATTAATATCAGGTAAATGCTCAAAATACTAGGTAAATTGTTCTTAGTTTATCAACCTGTATAAATATTTACTTTTTCCAAAAAATTATATTTATTATTTTATAATTATATAAATTTTTTGTATATTTACTCTAAAAATAAAAAATAAAGAGCTTTTATCATTAGTGTTTTTATATAATAATACATTAAAAACTTACATTTTATATAACTCACAACTAAATATCACAGTAAATCTCACTCAGATAAAATCAATCCACCCAAAACCTAACCCCTTATACCATATAATGATTATCTATTGATTATCTATAATATTAATTATCTATGATACTGGTTAAAATACTATTTTATCTATATTAATTTAATATTAGAGTCCTTAATATTATATAACTATAATAATATTTGTATACATTACAATACACCCTAAATACATGTAAATTCAGAATTAAATCAAAACCTAACAACATTTCACTAAACAACACCTCCTGACCAGTTTAAGATCGTATTTAATCATATTATGAAAATAATCTCTTAATAGATTTATATAAGAGTATCAAAATTTATATATTACTAATAATATAGAGTGTACTATATATTTACTATACTCCTAAATCACTATAAATCAGAGTAAATACAAAACTCCATACCAAACACACCACTCTCTGACACACAGTTGTAACATCTATGAATCATTTAATTGATCTATTGATCATTATATTGATCTATTTGATCTATTGATTCAATCATATTTTCTTTAGTATAAATAAATTCTTGGAATAAAAAGCAGGAAAAGAAAACAATTTTTTATATTTAAAGACCTTTATAACATAGTTCCAAACTAAATAATCGTATAATATATTAAATTTATTAAATACAAAATATTTATTAACAAGTTTATAATAAGAAAACTTATATTATATAAATAACAAGTTATAAGAAATATAAATACAGGTATAACACCAACATAAATTGGACCTGATAGGTTGTACAGGGAAAACATAAGGTCTTAACAATTATTAAAGATTATTATATATTTATAAATAAAATTTACATTAATAATTTACTTAATACAATTATAATCTAAATAATTTCAGAAAGCACACGAAATATACAACATTTTTTATCTTTATACACGGCTATCCAATTTCCAGATTGTTAGAAACGATCCCTTATAGGAAGTATTGGTAAGATAAGACCAGATAGCTTGTATCCAATTCACAGAACAGAAGTTCATTACTAACGAATAGCACCTAAAATATCTTCTTTTAAACGTTTACTCAAGGCGTTAATAATTTCTTCTTATCATTTTCATCATTTAATTAATTTACAAGATTATATATTTCTACTCTGTCAATCTCGATGATTTGAGGATGTCCAAATACACCAGAATCTGAGAATGAGGGATGTCAAAAACTTTATTGTACTCAAAATTACTCAATCCGTTAATGTCCCTTTTCACTTAAAATATTAGATGAAAGCATACAGGACGTAATAAGATATACACAGTGAGATCTTAATGTCAATATAAATTTACTGATTATTCAGTCATAATTATCTTTGAAGTATTCGAACGCCATATACTACACATTTATCATGCAAAGTATAACAGTAGTTTGAGAGCAAAAATATAAATCGAGTAAAAAAAAGTTACGTTAGATGCAATATGAGAAAGTGAAATAAAAGGATCTTCATATAAATCATACTCTAATAAATTTACGAACCTATGTAATGAGTGATACTACATTCACAATGTTAAACTATCCACTCTAATGCTCCGAAATATGGGTATAAAATTTTAAAAGGCTGTCATATTCACATTAAGATTCCAATGAAATATAAGTCGTATCGTGATTCTACAATATCCTAATTATTTAAAGCCTTCTGAGTGTGAAGTTACACATTGATCATATGTTAGTATATTATGCTTCACGATAATCCCTGGTAAATGTTAAAGAATTATTATGTCTACAATAATTCTCTTGAATTGAAGGATATTTTTACTGATATCATCACGGTACACCACACAATAAAGAGATTATCCTATATATTTACTCATATGTTTAAAGTGAGATAATTTCACTTTACTATATAAAGATAAGCGTTAATTATGTAGTATTTAAATAATAGTCTTGGATTGCCGTTAGTTGTGCATATAAAGATAGCGACTATGATATTACGATTAAAGAGCAAACAGGAGTGATGAATCTAAGTTATACACTGATCGAGTGTCCCACTGATGGAATATTTTAAATAAGTCTTTCACTAGTAGAGAATATAGTCACCGTTTGACACGATCACAGATAAATTATGATAACGTGTGAATATTATTAGACTTAAACAAGCTTGGCTATCTATTGTGTGCTCTGCATCATTTTTAAATTGTAAATGCATCCAGCTTAAGTGAGAGGAGAGAGCTGCTATGCATCTTAAGAGATAACATTTAAATAAAGTATTCAATATTAACTTCACACAGATAAATGGGATTAACTGCAGATGATGTATAACCTAATAATTGTGATCATTATTTAAACGATATATAGCCATTCATAAGTTATAGATTATGAGAAATCAACAAGATTATACAAAGAGAAGTTATTATATGAGATCTCGAGAAATAGAAATACACTATAGAAGTATCACAATTCATGTATTGAAGAACATGAGATCTAATCGAATTACTAAAACTTAAGTCCTTCAGATATAAAAATACATTCGGGGGGTCAAGATATTGATCAGAAAAAGATTTATGTTATACACAGGGATATTGATATTCGATAAGAGAGTTATCATAAATATTTAGATGAAATTGCATGTGAACGGGAATAAATTACTAGAATTAAAGTGGGATTCAGCTGCACACCTGATCGTGTAGGGTTACACAGAGAAGAGACCAATTCAGCACGTACAACAGTGTTCTAGCAGGAGAGTAGGATGAAGGAAAATGACATATTAGCTAGATAATATTCCTCAGACTCAAAAATAATCGATGAAGAGAAATCTTATGATTTAAAACATTCTTTTATATACCCAACGACTAGTACAGGTTGTCACTGTTTATGTAAAAAAATATACACACTAATCAATCGTTATTTAAATGGACAAAAACACAATCAAAATGCACTTTTTCTGTGTAATGTCCAGTTTTCCTATTCCTCTTTTATAGGTTTTTTACGATGACCTATACAACGCTTGACCCGTTCGATCTACGTCGTGAGTTTTTTAGCGATTTAACATCAAGTCTAACATTTCATCAGATAGCATACGGCTAATCGACGTAGTTTACACTGTCGAGGTCAGAAAACCAGCCACATGATATCCGTGGAAAGTATCGTATACCTGTCCTAGTCTTATTCTTATTTAATAGCAAAAGA
>JABUQX010122901.1:7500-12500 GCA_015478945.1 Trachelipus rathkii | reverse complement strand
CTTTACTATAGATGTAGCGGATGGTGATTTTTGACTATAGGGCGACAGAGCTGTCAACATGGTCCTTTCCTTTTGCTTGTATTACTCTTGGACCAGTGTTAGAATCTTATGCGCCTAGAAGCAAGATCCTCTGGAGACCTCTGGGTGAACGAGTTTTTAAGCCTAATGAAAGAAGATGCTAGTTCTACTGAAAGGGCGAAAACCCTACCTGAGAGTATTAACCAGAGGACTGGCATCGGAAACAATTGCGGAAAGAATGCTTTCCTAAAATGCTCTAGGGTTAAGAGTTTCGGGCCAAAGGAAGATGTTGGACCAACTGTCAGGGCGAAAGCCCATCCTTGGAGTTGTTATATATATATATATATATATATATATATATATATATATATATATATATATATATATATATATATATATATATATATATATATATATATATATTCAATATATATATATATACCTGTATATATATATTGCGAGATATGGACCCAACTCTTTTGCACCCACCAATCTCTTTTTCCCCAGCCTCAACCCATTTAGAAAAGAAGGTTATATGTAAAATAATACTTGAAATTAATAATTCTCAAAATTATGTTAAAAAAACTAAAGCTTCTGAGCCTTTAAAGAGAGTTTGCTTCTCTTTTCTTCGTAAATGAGATATGCATCGCTGAAAAGATGCTCGCCAGCTACACTTATTGAAGGGCATGCTAAGTATTCCTTGCCGAGTTCCGCAAGATGTGAAATACTTTTACAATTATCACGCCATCAAACCAATATATCTTTATCTGATTTCAAGAGTTTTCGCTTTTGATAATCTTCGATCAATGACAGAGTGTCCTAAAATCGTATTATCATCGTTGAACAAGACTCTTCATCGCTGCTATCTGCTAACAGATAGTAAATGTGTGTCTGTTTCTGCAATCTTTTCCTTTTTATTGGCTGGTGAAATTTCTGGCTTTAGCAGCATTTCATCACATAGGCATACTAAATAAATTTTAACCCTTTGTGAAACACATGGTTCAAGAAATTTGGTTTTGTATCTAGGATCCAGAAAAGTTACTATTGCAGATGCGTAATCGTTTTGCAGATTTTGAAATCTATATCTATCTCCAGCATTAGTGTTTCTGTCACCTTTGAAAGTCCCTTACTTTTAATAGCAGCATTTAGCACAACTTTCATCGTTGCAACTAGAGGAATCTCGTCTGGCAAACAAAAATTTTCTGAGATAATAGTCTTAGTTACCTCTTCAAACAGTTTAAGAAGAGTAATACAATTACCTAAAATCGTATTATCATCACCTGTCAAGCCTTTTACCTTTGTGTTTGTTCGAAGCATAAGGGGAGACAGCTTCATTTATTTCTCCCATCCTCTCAAGCATGTACCAACTACTATTCCAACGAGTCTGAACATCTTGCGTTACAGAAAGTTGAGAAACATTTAGTCTCATAATTCATAAATGAATACTATCCGCTATCCGCAAAAAAATTCATGCGGATGCGGGTAGAGAAAAATTATGCGGATGCGGATATCTGCTACACCTCTAGTCTTTACGGTATTTTACCGTATAGCATTTGGAGATTAGATTCATTGGAAAAGTGGTATATTTTTTTATTCTCAAAAGCAAGCGAAAAAAATAGTTGAAACAAAAAAATGTTTTATTGTAACTTTGTAAGCACTAAGCTGAGTCAGAGTCGAAATTTTTAATTTGACTGCTGGAGTCGGAGTCGGTGTCGAAATTTTTTGTTTAAGAATTGGGTGGAGTCGGAGTCGAGTCGGAGGTCAGGTCAGTCGGAGTCAGTCGAAGTAGTCGAAAAATTTATTTTACGACTCCGCAGCCCTGATATATATCCTACCTTCAATTCCCACAGATGTGAGATAGGGTGAGTAACATGTACGAAAATAGGATAGTTAAGTAGAAGAGCATGACGTAAGTTGGAAGTAATGAAACTCTAACCATCCCACCAATACCCTTAAGTGAGATCTTGTCGCAGTCAGAAAATCCACCCTAGAGCTTCACAAGACTGCGACGAACACTCACTGTGATATCTTATCAATGTAGGGTTTATCCCTTGGACCAGGCATACAACCATATCCCATCACAAAACTCGCAATTCACTCCTATTTTCCACCTTTCTTATCGCCTCTGCCAAATAAATTCCTTTCCTTTAGGCATTCATTTACTGACCTAATTCACTCTTTCTTCTGTCTCCCAGTCGGTCCAAACCCAGAATATTCACCACTATGCATCCACTTAGCCAGTCGAGTATTATCAAACCTTTCCATTGATCAAACCATCTCTTGATGCATTCTCGTTTATTTTTTCAATTATAGCTTTCTTCACACCACACAACTTCCTAACACGTTCATTCCTCATTTTATCGATTATTCTCACACTTAACACGACCTTAAGTTTGTCCATTTGAACAAATTGTACCTTAGATCCATGCTTCTAATTCCACACCATAGTTTCACTACTATAAATTAATACAGGTAACAACATAACCTCATGCAGAACCCTAGCTCATTCAAAACTTAGTCACTTTGTATTCACCAAGGATTTAATTGCACCAGCCTCATTCATACAATTCACAATCATTCTACTACACACTGCATCATTCGGTCCTTTTCATCCAACACATAACCTAAATAATATTTGAACTCAGATACTTGTTCCAATTGCTCACCATCTAACATGATTTCACGCCACGGACTCTCCTCATTCAATACCATCACCTTACTCTTATTTACATTTACTTTCAAGCACTTCCTTTTACACAACCTACTAAGCAAGTTAATAATCCTCTCAAACTTTTCCCAGATTCCCACCATACAAAACTAAATGATAAGCGTACAATAAGCAGAGTTCCCCTCCACTCTCTTCCATTCCTTATCAATCTAACACCTTCCTCTACCACTCCTATGTTTAATTTTTCTTCCCACAATTCATGTATAAATTAAATAGCCAAAGAGACATAACACATCCAAGCCTCGATCCACTATTAATATTAAATCATTCACTTTCAATTCCATTTATTCTTAAGCGAGCTTCCCTATTGACATACATATTTTTAATTCCATTCAGAAGCCTACCACCAACACTATATACAGTATATCTCTAACACCTTCCAAAGAGTTTTCCTATTAATCCTATCATATATATATATATATATATATATATATATATATATATATATATATATATATATCTACTAACTATAGAAATATATATATATATATATATATATATATATATATATATATATATATATATATATATATATATATATATATATATATATATATATATATATATATATATATATAAATATATTTTTATATATATATATATATATATATATATATATATATATATATATATATATATATATATATATTTGTGCGTGTTTGTCTGTGTGTGCATAAATAAATATTATTCATTCATTTGTCAAACGGATATGGAGAAAAATCAGAAGACAGCGAAAACTCGAAAATGAGAGAGAGAGAGAGAGAGAGAGAGAGAGAGAGAGAAATAAATGTGAAGAAAATATTAAAACTATCAAAGAACTGACAAACAGACCAGATTTGAAAACACTATTGCGGCATCCTTTTAATATGTAAAACAAAAGGTTTTATAGTTCTTAACGAAAATTCCATTTCAGATCTCGACTCTCAGTAAAATTTGTACGCTCGATTCGAGATCAAAGTCCTTCAGAGTGACAGCGTGAAAATCATATTTTTTGCCTTCTGATCAAGGGAACTTGGCCAAATTATGTTGAAAAACATTTTCGACGCTTTGTTATAGTTTTTTTTTGCTTAAATTACGTAATTAATTAGTAGTGTAATAGCATACATCATAGCTTATGTTCCTTTCGGAGATGATTTTTCATTTTCTTTAATAATAATAAAAAATGATTATGAAATCAAAAAATAATCTCATTATTTATTAACGGAATCCTACATAATTCGTGTTATGTCTTGGCTTAAGACAAAATATTTAAGTTTTGGAAACGAAAGCTAATTTAATTCAAATATAAGGACTTGAGATTGCCATGAACCAAAGGCTGTAATGAAACAATCTACAATATGCCGAATGCTAAAAAAAAAAAAAAAAAAAAGGTGCTTTATTAAACCAGGGGGCAATAAAAACTTTAAGCTTTGTAAAGTTGATAAAACTGAGAAATGCATTTTATGATCCTAGGGAAAAATCAGAAATAAGAGATTTTATATATTTTAAACTAAAATTTGTGGTTTCATAAGGTCAATTTTGTGTCCTTTTTATATTTCTGTCTTACATGAGATTTTTTAAAATTATTTTTTCATTAGATATTTAATGAGTTAAATGAAAATTGAAACAATACCATAGACTAGATGCACGACAGAGTGGCGTGCTTGCATAGCAGACCGCTCGCTCCAAATTCTCCCTGCGTGCGAGCGGTGCCGTGTAACAACTTACTAGCGCTGCTCACCAGTAAGTTGTAAATATATAAAATGTAAATATAACTGTAGACATTACCGTACTATAGATTAAACTATTACATTTCATTTTATTTAATGGGAAATTTAGAAAATTCGCAAAAAATCCCTCAAATTAAATAATTCTGAGATAGCATTACCAACCATTCCGATATTAAATTTTTAATTGCCCCCTTGGTTTAATAAAGGACTAAAACACATACATCCGACGGTATTCAACTCCTCGTTTTAAGCTACAATCATGCGACGGCTTGAAGCCTAACCGAGGAAAAAAAATTGTGCGTGTAACCATAATCATTGCTTGACAGCTAGTTGAATGAAAGAGAAACCTTAACAACTCTTTTGATAATATGGAGTGCAGTTGGAGTTCTTTGTAAATCGCGTTGATATATATATATATATATATATATATATATATATATATATATATATATATATATATATATATATATATATATATAAATAAATATAAATATATATATATATATATATATATATATATATATATATATATATATATATATATA
>JABUQX010122901.1:0-2500 GCA_015478945.1 Trachelipus rathkii | reverse complement strand
TATATATATATATATATATATATATATATATATATATATATATATATATATATATATATATATAACAGAACATATAAGAGAGAAAGAGAGAGAGAGAGAGAGAGAGAGAGAGAGAGAGAGAGAGAGAGAGAGAGAGAGAGAGAGAGAGAGTCGTGAGACATAGATAGATAGACATAGATAGATAGATAGATAGATAGATAGATAGATAGATAGATAGATAGATAGAATAGATGGGCAGATAGATAGATAGATAGATAGATAGATAGATAGATAGAGAGAGAGAGGAGAGAGAGAGAGAGAGAGAGAGAGAGAGAGAGAGAGAGAGAGAGAGAGAGAGAGAGAGAGAGAGAGAGAGAGATTCATAAACAATTGGTGACAATTTTTTTAAATGATCGAAATTATTTGGGATCATTACGATACGTTCAATCTTTCTTATCTTCGTAATTTAATTTTATTGCCGAATATATTAAGGAAAATCGCTTTTGCTTTCTTATATTACAAAAGAAAAGGAACGGCGGCAACAGCTTTATTAAAAAAGAAAGAAAAAAGCTCAAAAAAATGATGATTTTCTTTTTTTCATGTATTTGTTTTTTTAATATGTTAGATACATATTAATATATGCTTTTCTTATACATAGAATTCTAGTAGTTGCAAGAAATTGGGGGGTCATGGATAAATACGGATGCGAAAGCGGATCTTCTACATTTTTGCGGATGTTAATGAGAATGAGGTTGAGGATTTAAATTTTTTTTTTAGGTGGATGTTCTTCATATGCAGGTCAAAATGGGTATGTTTTTTTTATGTATCCATCGAAGCATGTATTACTGATACCGATGCGAATGTGGGTCTTTAATATTTTTTGAATGCGGATGCGGATATCGCTATTCGTGGCATGACTTGTACTTGTATTATAACGTGTAAAACTAAATATTTAAATGAATAATTTAAGGATTTAAAGGAAATATCTTATGTTGAGGAAAATTCATTAATACACACACCTACACACACACACACACACACACACACATAGATATATATATATATATATATATATATATATATATATATATATATATATATATATATATATATATATATATATATATATATATATATATATATATATATAAAGAAAATGGTAGATGTATAGTTGTATACCGAGAAAAATTAATACGGTACATATGTGTTTAGATCATTTGAGCAAAGTTGATAAGAAAACGGCTCGCGTTTTTAGCATGTTTAAAACTAATAGTATATATAAGATAGAAAGGATAACAGCTTTAACATTTTCTGACAAAAATATTTAAAAAATATATTTTTTTATTTTTTTTTTTGGGGGGGGGGGACGGTTATAAATAACTATAATAATAAATTTCAATGTTAAGAACAAATTGATTCTCTTCAAATTTATTAATTTCATTTATTTCTCCTAGCACTTTATAAGACACATATCATTCTAAGTTAGGTGAATAATACATCTCGGATGTCTTATAGAATCTCTATATTTATAAATATATGTTTAAGATATATATATATATATATATATACATCTCGGATCTTATAAATTCCTTATTTTTAGAACTAAAATAGTTTTAAGAATGTGTTATAGTAGCGTAAAATAATTTAACGAGATTTTTATCAAGGATAATTTTAATATTTTTATTTTTTTAATTTGGTTTTCTGTTATTGTATATATAAGTATTATTATTTCTTTTTATATGTAAATATATATATAAAGATATATATATATATATATATATATATATATATATGGTATATATATATATATATATATATATAAAGTATTATTATTTCTTCTTTTACTTTGCAACTACACGCAAAAAGCAATATCTTTTTAAATGATTGCTCGTTAGCAAAATAAATTGAGCGATGCTAATAATAGCTTTATAATAAACTTTTTGACTTTGTATAATATATTTATAATTCTAAATAGATAAATAACTGATGGACTTATACAAATTTTATAGGTATACTCAGATACATTTATGAATATGATAAAAAGGCGCTTAAGACACAAAACAATGCCTCCCAAAGCAGGTTCAGATCGGTGTTAGAATGACTCGAATATACATTAATTTTTTTTTTCTTTTGGTGAAATATTTTGGTATCACTAAAAAGGATTTGAATAGCCAGGAGTATAATAAAACGTGAGAGAAAATTACATTAAATGAGTGTCTATATACATGTTACACAGACAAACAGGCAAAAATATATATATATATATATATATATATATATATATATATATATATATATATATATATATATATATATATATATATATATATATATATATATATATATATATATATATATATATATATATATATATATATACTACTCGTCAAAATTAACTCACCACTGGCTCATATGACGTTAACAGGTTACAGAAAAGACCAGAACGCTGTGTAACTTTATTTTGCAAATAACATAGCATCGGGAACACATTATATAGTGGTAAGATTGTCTAGAGGCCCCA
>JABUQX010122900.1:30000-43234 GCA_015478945.1 Trachelipus rathkii | reverse complement strand
CTATTCTTCTTCTACTTTTCTGCTTCTGGTGTATGTTGCGCACCTCACCCCTAATCTGGCGAAAGGAGGAAAAGAAGTATTATAATAATATTGAAAATTTATTCAATATTTCAATATATTTTTTCAGAAAGATAGTATTAAAAATATTTTAAATAATTTGTAATTACAGTTACAATATTTAAAAGTATATTATTAAAAAAAGTTAAAAACTATAATGTATAAAAAGAACAATAAAATAATATTTTTAAAAAAAATATATATATAAAATAAAAAGGAATAAGATAGAAAACAAGAAAAATAAAGAAAATAGGAAATATTAATATATTATGTACATAATAAAGAACAAAGAATAATAGTAAATCAAAAATTAAGATAACAAGTAAAGATTGACAAACAAAAAATGATGACATCTGTTTAAAAAAGAAAAGGGTAATTTGAAAGCTTATATATTATTTACTTTTAAAACATTTTATCTACAATTCTCTTGTGTACTAAACAAAATAAAATTTCAAAAGAGGAAGAAAAGACAAAAGAGATTTTATCAATAACAATGGATAAATTGACTAACATGATAAAGGATCTAGTAGATAGTAAAGAAAAAAGATAAACAACAGAAGAAAGAAAAATGAATTTGATACCTAAATTTAGTGGAAAAAGAGAAGAATCTTTTAAAGAATATTTATTCAAGTTAAAAGCATGGAGAGAAATATCTCAGGAAAAGAAAAAAACAAAAATAACAGCCAAGAATAAATAGTGAGGTTGTAGCAGGTGAACACTAGAAGTAATAGATGTCTTAAAAAGAAAAAGAATTAGTGGACAGAAGATGGAGTAGGAAAAATTAAAACACATTAAAAGTAAAAAGATACTGCAGAAACAAAGAGAAAGAAAGTAGCTTGAAAGTACAAAACAATGCTGAATAGCAACAAGGAAAGGAGAAATCCTTTAGAAGTATGGTATCAAGATAGTAAGGCCCAAAAGAGATTGTGAAAAACTTGATGATATTAAAATAAGTGAAAAGTACATTCATACCAATTGATCAGTAACTCAAATATGAAGGACATGGAAAGAAAGTTAATTATAAATAAGATTGAAGGAATTAAAACAAATATTTTCATAACAACTAAAGAATCAATTGTAAATATGATGGAATCAGTAGTTGAAATAGTAGAAAAAGAAGAAACTAAAAAAGAAAATTGGTATAACGATAATAAATTTTGTACCATATGTAAATACAATAACCATAAAACTGAAGAATGCTACTGGAGAGAAGGAACATTTAATTTAAATAAATGTAATATTTGTAAACGTAATAACCATAAAACTGAAGATTGCTATTGGAATGAAAAAAAATAGTGTAATATCCTCTGAAGAAAAAAAGGACACAAGAAAATTGTAAAGAAAATAAGCAGATAGAGGAAAAAAATGATAATCGTATATACTGACCAAAGAAATAATGAAAAACAATATCAAGAAAAAAGGACATCCATTATTATTAATACAGAAAAAGAAGAAAGAATAATAGTAGAAAGAAAATATTATTAAATATTGAAAGATATATGGTATCAAAAAAGTTAATACCATTTTTCAATAATAATGAAGAATATAATGAAAATTAAGAAATTAAATTTCAAGAAGATGCAATGGCTATTATATAGATACAGGAAGCATAGAGACAGTAATAGGAGAATTAGGATTAACGAAAATGATTGGTGGATTAACCGATGAAGAATTACAATATATTAAAGATACACAAAGGTTTTAAAGATGGTAGTTTTGTCTTTGGAAAAAAATTATTATAAAAAATTAAAAAAATATTATTATCTTGTATAATCAAAGGAAAGAGTTTGATTTAAAAATCAATGTAAATAGAGGTACATACCATTAATACTTGGTAAATCAGCTATGAAAAGAATTAAATTAAAGATTAATATTGAAGATGGAACTGTTGACATGTGTGATTTGAATCTAATGAAAGTGAAAACATTTGATAATGAAGGAGGACATTCCTGTATATTATTAAATAAAAAACAAAGGAAACATGTTGAATTAGTCAATTTAAAGAAAATTGGATAAAAGAACAGGATAGAAAAGAAAAACTGAAAAGCTACGATTTCTCAGACCAATATGCACATTGTGGAATAGAAAAATTGTTTAAAACATAAAGAATGCTAATGAAAAACAAATAACTGAATAAGATTTTGGGAATAATGTAAAAAAAGAATTGGAGCAAATTGTGTGAGAATGCGAAATATGTAAAAAATAAAAACACTCCATCAAGACCAGTGGTAGGTTTGCCATTAGCAAGTAAATTTAATGAAATAATTCAATTGGATGTTGGTGAATTTGAGAATAATTTTTTTTTAGTGATAATAGATCATGCAACAAGATACACACAGGCAGTATAGTTAAAAAATAAAACAAGTAAAGAAATTATAGAAGGATTAATGAAAAATGGATTACCAATTTGGAATTCCTAATGGCATTAGTCTGGCAGGACGAGAATTTGCCAAATATGTAAGATATGAAACATTTACTACAAAAGATGAAATTAATAATGAGTACAGCGGCAGAAAGCCCATGAGTAATGGGTTATGTGAAAAGGTAGTAGGTTATTACTTAAGGGAATCATTGTACAAGTTTAAACAGGTAAGAACATGATAGAGAAAGTAGTTGCATGGGCAATTTTGCTAAAATGAACTGACAAATACTTGGGATATGCCACCTAACCAAACTTTGTTTTGGAAGAAGGTAGGAATACCAAACATAAAGATTGTGATAACCTTAAAGGTTAGTGAAAAGAGAGATACGGATAATATGGTAAAGAATATTAGAGACAAAAGACCCATGCTAGAAAAATATAGTATAGAGAATGAAAGCATTAGAAAAGTAAAACGTTGCATAAGAATCAAATAAGAGAACATATTTCAAAAATATAAATATAGGTGAAGTTTTTTATAAAAAGAAACATTGATAGTAAGAATGGAGAGGACCAGCTAAATTAATGTGCATAGATGGAAAAACCATCATAGTAAAACATTGGAGTACTTTAAAGCTGGATCAAAAAAGTACCACTCAACGAGATTCAAAGAAATAGAATAAATGAAAATAACAACGAACGCTTGAACGATAAAAAAAAGATAGATGTGAAGAAGAAGAAATGAAAACATGATAGATCACTCAAATGATGAATGGAATAATATAGATGAAATAATATGTTAAAAAATTATAGATGATGAAACTGATAAGAAAAAGAAGTCGCAAAGGAAGATGAAGAAGAAGAAGAAGAAAAATGAAGAAATGATGAATAGGAAGAAATTGATCCAAAAAAATGTGAAAATTGTAAAAATATGAAATGAAATTAAAAGAAATGAAGATATATTAAATTGCTATGTCATTAGTAAAGCTGGCAAAGCAACAAGAAAAAGTATAATAGATGTTATAACATACGTAATTTAAATACAGCATAGCATATATAATGTAGACTTGAAAAGAATTTGAAAGAATATATGAATTGATATAATTGAAAAATGAAGAAAGATAAAAGAGGAACGATCATTAGATGCAAATGTAGACCTGATTGAAATTAGATTGATATTTTCTTTCTCCTGGTAATAAATCAAAATTTATTATAATTTCTAATGAAGAAGTAAAACAAGCAAAAATGATAAGACAGAAAAGTGAAGAAGTTATAAATGTTTGTTGAAGAAGTACAGATAAAGGTTGAAAAACAATTTCGATGTATGTTTGGAAATTCTGAAAATTATTGCAAAATAACGAGAAAAAAATTAAAAGTTAGATTAGTAGCTAAAGGATATGAAGAAACAGTGGAAGAAGAAAAAACAGATGCCCCAACTGTTTCATCTGAAGCAAATGAAAATGATATTAACCATAATCAGGAAAGAAATGGAAAATAAATGCTATGAATATTTCGTAGCTTACTTACAAGGAGATACAATAACAAGAAAAGTTTATCTTAGACTACCCACCAGGAATTTAATGAATGGTAAACTTCGGTGATTAAATAAAACAGTGGATATGATGTACAGATGCTGCTACGATGTCGTATTATCATTGAAAAAAACAATTGATTCTAAAATAGGTCGTAAAGCAAAGTAAAATGGCAACCAACATGATTATTTATAATGAATGATTCAAATAATTTAGAAGGATTATTATGTACACGTGTAGATGATATTTTATGGGTAGAAAGTAAAAAAATTTGAAAACTAAAATAAATAATGAAAGAACACTTTTAATATATGCAGAAAATGGCTTCAGCATTACCTAAATTATTATTGATCCACCGAAAAGAAAATCAGATATGTAGGTACTAATAATAGATTAAAAGAATTTACGTAAAAAAAGGTTAAAAATTAATGAATAAATACACAAACAAAGACAAAATCCTGCCAAATAAGAAAATTTGAAGAATAGTAAATGAATACCAACAATTAATAGAAAAATTAAAATGGGAGGAAGTAAAAATAAGACTAGTTTTGTCTTTATATTAATGCACTCCGCTTATAATTCGTTGCCACTCAAAGAGGTCTTTCATTTTTCAAAAGAAAAGCAAATGTTTCTTCAGTTTTAGAAACAACATCTGTAGTAACTTTTAAAATAGCTTTTAAAGATATACTTTGTGGTTGATTCTTGCTGATGGGGTTAATAAATTGTACCTCAAAAAATCACGTCCATGTCCCAAAGTTCTTCTTCAATGAATGCTTTAATTGCCTTCCTCTTCATAACATGTTCATTTTCCATCCCATTTGCTGCATATATTTCTTTGTACACATCTGTTTCTGCAATGGAAACCACCTTTCCGTCTTTTAAAGCCTCTGAAAGAGAATTTATGAAATCGACTTTACATGCACTATTAGCTGTGACTATATAGCTTTATTGTCTAGAATTTGACATGATGCTTCTTGCGTAAAACATTTACAACATTCTTTGTGATAGGAAATGACATACGCATTGTGCATTCCTTGGATTTATACCACGCTATTAATTTGACTTCATGATCATTATTGCTATGTGTGCAGCCTTGTATAGTTTTTGCCGCCGCGCGTTACTGTTGAAACTAGGGAACAATTGAATTTCTTCTTTGTAGTCAGCTTTGTTACAGAAAAAATTTGTATTTTTTTCTGTTCGATTCACAGTACGATTCTTGTTGAATGGTGTTTCGTGTGTACCCTTGCCAGAATGGTTCATTTATGAGTCAATTGCCTTTCTTGTTCTCTGTTCATATTTGCTTCCAATCTTCTAGATGCCTGTAAGTGCACGTTATAACAAGATATGAATGCTGCCAACGACCATTTTTTGCTGTCATTCGTCGATATTTCAAAAAAAACTCATATATTCAAATTCTTTTCTCCGAACTACTTTCGTTTACAAGCTTTTAGAAGTTGTTTTGAGGATTTTGATTCAACGACAAATGATTCATTTTCCTTTTTTGACACAACACACAGAGACTGTAGTCAATACTATTGCTCCGTTTCCTCTTTGATGGTTGCCTCTAAAAGTGTAATACCCCTTCCTTTATTACTGGCTGCTTTATACGACAAATTTCATCCTGAAACAAAAGAAATGAAATAATAAAGTACTGTACATAACTTAAAAGCATAGTACAAATAGAATACTAATAGCATTAATTAAGATTTCGAAATATTACAAACCAAACAACACGACCACTCAGCGTGACACAGATCAAAAAACGTCAAAATCGAGCTAAAACACTTTTTTATCTTAAAATAAGGTATCAACCAAAATAATGTTTTTTCGCAACACATGCTAAGAAAATTTCTAGCCAACAAGGTAAAAAAAAAATTAAAATCTGTTAGATAGCGACCGAGATACGGCAGTTTATTTACAGTGAAATGGCGGCCATCTTGGATGACGTCACCACAGTCATACGCAACACGCAAAATTATCAGACTACATTTTATACCGATTAAATGGCGCCACTGGTACCTTCCCTTCATTAACTTTGCCACGGAAAACACAATGCTCCCAGACTATTAGTTCAAACTTTGATATTTGCGAGAGCAAAGACAAAGGCGAATTCAAACATAAAAAAGAAGCCAGATTCGCAGGACTTTGATACGAAACTTGAACAATTTTTTCCATTGAGAATGAATTGAATCTTATTATAAGCGAATTTCTTTACCCAAAAAGATTACACTATGCAACACAAAAAATGTTTGGTTTTATTTTTTTATTGAATCTCATAAAAATTATTATGATTTTTTTGTAACTATTATTTGAAATTAAAATATCAAAAAACTGGCGTAAAACACAAACTCATTTAACCATCTAATACATATTCCGTATAAAAAAAAAAGAATTAATTATACCTAAAAATCTTTGTATAGGGATGAGGTTTGGGAAATCAACGGCTGCGGAGGAGACACCCTGAAGAAAAAAGTGGGTTAGTCAGTAAAAGAATTGCCTGAAGGAGAAGAAGAGTTTTGGCAGAGCAGGAAAAAAAATTGGCATAATGGAGTGAATGTCGGGTTTTCCGAAGGGATGGTTGTGGCCCACCGGTCCAATGGATGAACTCCCCATTGACGAGATCATAAGGAGGGTCCGTCGCGGTCCCGTGAAAGCTATAGGTGGATTTTCTGACTGCGACGAGTTTCTCACTAAAAGGTATAAAGGGGCGAAAAGACTGGGCTTTTTTCGACTTTGCGTCTTATTCTTCTTCTACTTTTCTGTTTCAGTGCATGTTACCGCACTTACCCCCAGTCTTGGGGAAAAAGGTGTGTGCATGATATATATATATATATATATATATATAATATATATATATATATATATATTATATATAATATTATATATATTATATATATATATATATATATAATATATATATATATTATAAATATATATTATATATATATATATATATATATATATAATATATATATATAATATATATATATATATATATATATATTATATAATAAAATTTTTTTATATATAATATGTATATAATATATAATATATATATATATAATATATAGTATATATATATATATAGTATTATATATTATATATATATATATTATATATATATATATATATATATATTATAATATATTATACTATATTATATATTAACCAGTCGTTATTTTAATTTTTTGATATTTATATACAGGTACCTCTAGAATTGTTCCATATCAGATGAAAGTGTTTTACCTAAAATTTGAGTTAAATCGGTTAACGGCAACCCGTGCCCCCCGCCCTCCAAAAGTTGCCAGATCTTACCAAAAACTATTGTCAAAGTAGTAGTACTATAAGACAGTTGTTGTGTTGACTCAGGTGGAATAGCACGCATGTTTCAAAGTTGGTTTCGTGTTTTATTTAATGTGCAGGGTGTTATTATACGTGATTTATTGTTTTATGTTAATTGTAGGATTGTGTAAGAAATGACAATGTCGAGAGTAAGTTACCCTCTCGTGGAGATGTGCTACGTGTTCTCTTTTATAATATGCGCCACGTAAATTTAAATTTACATGAGAGTGCCTCTCTTGTTATTGACGAATGTTTAGTGTTCTAGAGAAAGGCACGTATACCAACGCAGGACCGGTCAGATTGCATCAAGAAGTGTAAACATCTATATGAAATTCTACGTGGATTGCAAAAACATAAAAACAGAAACAGTGACATTAGCAGACAACAAGAAAAGAAATTTCAAGACAGTCTTGAAGATCTGTTTGATATAGCTCATTCAAAGGCATTCGATTTGATCAAAATAGCGGAAGATAAATTGTTTTTCCAAAGGCAGCGACAAAAAGGACGTGTAGGTAGCATGATAGGCATAGACATGAAGCTAACAGCTGCTGAACAACGAAAGCTGAGAGAGTAGAAAAGGAAGTACGAAGACGACAGAAGCAACTTCAGAGCACCTCTGGATCAGGTTAGTGACTTTCTCCCTCAGTGTATGACTCTATGACGTATGTGTTAAACCTATTGCATGTCATAATATTCGATAATTCTAGTTTTTATTGTATATTTCAGAATGTGTGTATTTGCTATCCTCATCGGAGGATGGTGCTGAAGAGGGCCACCATATGGAATCTGCAGAAATAACTACCCAATGTTATAGCCAACCAGGACCAGCAGGTATCGTCAGCTCTGAAAGTGAAAGCCATTCGTCCTGTCAGAAGTCTCGTGTTTCAATCAAACAAGCTAGGAAGGCAATTTTGACACCTAGACTCGCAGCAGCTCTGGATAAATGTAAGGTTAGTGACAGAGATTCTGTTCACATATTGACAGCTTGCGTTGATGCATTAAATTTAAATCCGAGAGAGTATGTTATCAACCGTACATTCATTAAAAGAGGTCGTGAAGAGTTTCGTAAAGAAGCTGCTGTAAAAATTAAATCTACATTTATTAATTTGAAATTAGACTATGTAGTTATTCACTGGGATTCTAAAATGCTTCCTGATATTACCGGAATTGAAACTGTTGATCGTCTTCCAGTGATAGCAACAGGCTTCAACGTACAACAACTTTTAGGTTTTCCAGAACTTTCTTCTGGAACAGGTTCAAAAATATCATCTGCTGTCTATGACGCATTACAGGAATGGTCACTACAAGACACAGTTCAAGCTTTTGTATTTGATACTACACCAAGCAACACAGGGAGGCTGAATGGGGCATGTTATCTTCTGGAGCAAAGATTAAACCGTGATATCATGTTCCTATCTTGTCGGCACCATATATATGAAATTGTATTGCATGGTGTTTTCTATAAAATACAGCTTTCGCCGAATAAAGGTCCAGAGATATCTTTATTTAAAAGATTTCAAAAAGCATGGAAGAATTTTAACCTATCACAATATTTGTCATGAGACTCTGATACATCAGTATGGAATATATTAAAAGATGATGCCAACGTTATTATACAGTATGTCCAAAATCAAATCAAAGAAGAGCAGCCTCGTCACGATTATCGTGAATTTTTGGAATTAGTATTAATATTTCTAGGGAAAATACCATCAACTGGAATACATTTCAGGCAACCTGGGGCATATCACTTAGCGAGATGGATTGGAAAGGCAATATATTCCTTAAAATATATATATATTTAGACAACAATTTAAACTCACAACAACAGAGGAGAATTCACTACGACGTATATGTTGTTTCATAATAAAATGCTATGTGCAAGCCTGGTTTTCAACTACAAATGCTATTGAGGCACCCATGAATGACATCGCTTTTCTTAAAACACTTGTCGAGTACAAAACCCATGATAAAGACATTGCAGAAGTAGCAATTCATAAAATGCTTGGTCATTTGTGGTATTTAAGTGAGGAGTGTGCGGCCTTTTCCATATATGATGATAGAATAAACAATGACATGAAGAGGAAGATAGCCCAGATATTACTAAAAGAACACATGCCCTCACACAGTATCAACACAATGGAAATAGAGCCACTAGTCGAAGAAAACATAAAGAAACTGGTTATCAAAGAAGAAGATTTAGAATATTTCCTAACGAAAAGTCTTCCCCTGAATTTGCTCACCCTAAAATCGCAGAATATATTTCAGAGATTTCATCTTTCAAAAGACTTCCTACATGATGATCCTGCTAATTGGGACGAATTGGAAAGTTACAGAAATGGAAAAAAGGTCATCGCTTCATTAATGGTAGTAAACGACACAGCGGAAAGAGGAGTTAAATTGATGGAAGAATTCAACAACAGTTTCACCAAAGACGAAAAACAAAAACATATGTGTTACAGGTAACATACACATCTATTTCATTATGCAAGTCTACACTGTGTAATTTAGTATCTCGAATAATATAATGCTACATCGTATGTGTTTGAGATTTTAATATACTTACTATATGGTTGTAAATGTAATTAAGTAGTAAGAAATTGACATATAACTCAAACATTTTTTTTCTATGGTTGCAGATAGTGCAAGATTATCGTAAAACATACCCAGGACACAGCCGTGACATACTTGATAAAGTAATGTATTAGTTTATTAATTCGTCTGTTGTAATAAAGTACTGTATTAGTCTATTAGTTTGTCTATTATAATATGTAAAGATGATTCCATAAAGAGTAAACAATAAAATTGGAATTTTTCACAATGGTCACCGATTTCAACCTCCCAGGGGCACGTGTTAATATTGTTCAACTTAATGAAAATTGTGTAAAGGTGTGATGTGACAGTGCAAAGGTAACATTTTTACCGATAGCCTACAATTAAAAATGTTGCAAAAAAAATAAAAATATTAAAAATCCCCACACTACATGAATAACGACCGCTTCTAAAACTATATATATATTATATTATATAATAAATATATATAATTATATATATTTATATATATATAATATATATATATATATATATATATATATTATATATATAGTATAATATATATATATATATATATATATAATATATATATATATATAATATATAATATATAATATATATATAATAAATATATATAAAAATATATATATATATATTAATATATATATATATTAAATAAATATATATATATTATATATAAATATATATATAATGATATAATAAATAAATATATAGTATATAATATATATTATATATAATATATATATATATAATATATATATAATATATATAAGATATTATATACTATATATATTATATATTATTATATATAGTGTAGTATATAAATCCACCGCGTAGCAGTTGGAGTTTTATTCTACCTGGGGGCAAGAATTAAAACCGACTGTGAACAGTTCGGTGCGCTGGTTTGGATAGCCTGCCTTAAAAAGTTCGATTTCCGTGATCCCCCCCGTGTTACCCCATGCATAGGGGATAAAGCACGCCTTAAAAGTTTAGTTTATATATATATTATATATATATATTATATATATATATATAGATATATATAATATATATACTAATATATAATAGAAGATAATAATATATATATATATAATATATACGTATATACTATATAATAACTATAGATACATGGCGTAGCAGGGGGCACTTGCCCCCCCTAAATCTGGCGAAAAAAAAAAATTATAACCTCTATATGTTTGCAAGACGACGTTTTTAAGGGTTTATTAGTAGAAAACTGAAAAAAAATACATCCAATCGATTTTGAGAATGAAGAGTAAATACTAATTATAACGTATTATTAACATATTATATTATTATTTTCTAAAGTTAAGGTCCCTTTCATATGGCTTAAAGTCAACTTAGCTGGCAGGTGCTTGCTATACAGCTGGCCTTCTGTCTGACATATTCTTCTGCAGAACTCTCAGTATAGTCGATAACATTTGGGCGCTGCCAAGCTTGTTAAATCAATTACGAAAGCGTACCCGTTGATATTCAGCTGCAGACAACACATTCAAAAAATAATTGCAGAATATTAAAGAAATATTACAGCAATTTTGAAAACCATAATTTTCTACGGAACCCATGATTTACCTTTAAAGGCAAGACCTGCTGAGGAATTTTTGAAGACCTGATTAAGCCCCTACGAATAGAATGTGGTGATTGGGAATTGAAAGAGCATATTTCAGGACAGAAGAATGCCTCTGGACATCTCCGATGATTCAAAATGAACGTATCAATTGTGTGAAATATCGTTAAAAAAAAAACATGATTGTCGCGGTGGCAAAATTTTATTTTCTCATCTAGCTTCATATTGACAGGATGAAACTGCGGATTGTCAGGCAGACGAAGCAATTATCATTGCATTAAGTTTTTTCGATCTTGAAAAAATGACTGTTCGAGAAAGGAGAATTTCTGGGGTTTGAAGTTCTGAAGTTCTTGAACCTTGCCAAAAACGATTGAATTTGTTTTTAGAAAAGCGTTTGAAGCCGAGACGTATGCGTTGGTCCATGGTACGACAGCTACGCAGCATTGCAGGATAGAACATAGGGTTCAAAAAGAAACTGCGGAAAAAATATGAAAAAAAGATTATATCTTCACTGTGAAGCCATCGCAGTAGGCTTAGTTCTGGTCATTAATAACCTAAACATTGTCCCGGAAATTGGAAATACTTATTTGCCATAATAAAAGACAAACTTTTTTAGAGAGACTCCAACCTAAAAGGAAAATACATTTTCCAAACTTGCCTAAACTTTGTGAAAAACCCGTTGACTCAAAAATATAGTATTGCTATTTTCCATACAAATAGGATAGCTAAAAATTGTTGAAGGCAGCAATCAAACAAGAAAAAACAGCTTTTCTATTATTCGTTTCGGCAACAAGACCAATTTCATTATTACCTCCTCCGTAATAGCCAAATATTTGCTTTAGTTGAACCAGTGGTTAACATTATTCAAACAAAAAATATTTACCTAAAGCAGTACTCTGATCATATCCAAAAGATTATTGAGGTTGTAACAAAGACCAATGCAAAACTGCTGATCAAATAATGCTGATCCGCTCTTATCCGCCAATGTTATTACTACCGAGGTTTTTAGTAGAACTTGCACCACCTAGAAAAGAACAATCTTAAACCAACATAAAGCAAAATCATCCTGCTGAAACTTCCGCTGAATATTGAAGCGTTCTGTACATGTGCCTTATCTTGACTCACTTTCATCCCTTCTAGAGACTAGATTTTCAGAAAAACAACGTGCCAGCATTTTATCTTTTTCATTTGCATCCGTTTCTTATGTTAGGTGTTCCCGTAGGCAGTTTGCGTGAGAAAGTAAAATGTTTTTCAGAGTTTTATAAACTTTTTCCAACAAAATTCATAACGAAACTGACTTATGGTATACCTTGTGGCTGAATAAAAAAAATGGAAAAGCAAAGTTGAAAGACTTGGAACTTACTGAAGTTATTAAAGAAGCCGACCCCTTTTTTCCTCAAATCAAAAACCTGTCAATTAATTGCAATGGTGCTACATTTTTTCAATCAGTACCATTGAAAGGTCTTTCAGCACTCTGCGAAGAGTAAGGACTTGGCAAGAAAAACATGAACAAAGACAGCTTAAGGAATATGTAGGAATGATTATTTATAAAAATTAGTAAGTGAAAAATGAACGAATTGAAACAAGATGTAATTGCGAAAATTCGCTAAAAAATTCCAAGCGTCTTAATGCTAAGTTAGATTTAATATTAGTTCCCACTCGAAGACTCAGTACTAGCCAAACCACCATAAATATTACGTTACGTTTCTCAGAATTAGTATTTTATTTTACTTCACCTCATGACACAAATTTTTTTAATTATAACTGGTTGTAGACGTGTTATTTTAT
>JABUQX010122900.1:12500-25000 GCA_015478945.1 Trachelipus rathkii | reverse complement strand
ATTCGTAGCTAACAAGGTCTTCAAAAAATTCCCTCATGCAGTCTTTGCCCTTAAAGTAAATCATGTTCCGCAAGAAAATTATGCGTCTTTCAAATATGCTGTAATATTTCTTTAATATTCTGGCAATATTTTTTGTTGTTTGTTCTGCAGCTGGAATATCAACGGTACGCTTTCCGTGATGTTTTAACAGCTTTGGCAGCCGCCAAAATGTTTATCAGCATACTGAGAGTTCTAGCAGAGAATAATGTCAGAAGAAGCCAGCTGTAGTAACAAGCACCAAACAGTGACTTTAAGCCAATATAAAAAGACGAAACACATTAAAACTTTAGAAAAAAATAATATAAATGTTAATTAATACGTTATTAATTAGTATTTACTACTTCATTATCTATATCGAATGATGTATTTTTTTCAGTTTCTAACTAATAAACCCTTTAAAAACGTCGTCTCAACATATAAAGGTTCATAATTTTTTTTCGCCCAAGATTTAGGGGGCAAGTGCCCCCCCTGCCTACGCCCATGTATATATATATATATATATATTATATATATAATATAAATTTTTTTATATTTAAATATTATTTATATATAATATATATATATATATATATATATATATATATATTATATATATATATATATATATAGTATATATTAAACTAAACTTTTAAAGCGCTTTATTCCCTATGCATGGGTAACACGGAGGGGACCACAGGAAACGAACTTTTAAGGCAGGCTATCCCAAAACCAGCGCCACCAACGTTTCACAGTCGAGTTTTAATTCTTGCCCCCGGGTAGATAAAACTCCAACTGCCTTACGCGCGAGAATATATATATATATAATATATATATATATATATATATATATATATATATATATATATAATATATATATATATATAGTTATATATATATATAATATATATATATATATATAATATTATATATAACAATATTATATATATATATATATATATATATATATATATATATAATAATATAACTATATATATATAATATATTATATAATATATAATATATATATATATATTATATATATATATATATATATAATTATAAAATATATATATTATATATAAATATAATAATATATATATATATATAATATATATATATATATAATATAAATATATAGATATAAATAAATATCTATAATATATATATATATATATATATATATATATATATATATTTTAAAGACCGGTCGTTATTCATTAGTGTGGGATTTTTATATTTTTATTTTTTTGCAAAAGTTGGTCAAATAAATCGGTAAAAATGTTCCTTTGCATGTCAAATCTCACTACACAAATTTTCATTACAGTTAAACAATATTAACACGTGCCCCTGGGAGGTTGAAATCGGTGACCATTGTGAAAAATTCCAATTTTATTGTTTACTCTTTATGGAATCATCTTTACATATTATAATAGACAAACTAATAGACTAATACAGTACTTTATTACAACAGACGAATTAATAAACTAATACATTACTTTATCAAGTATGTCACGGCTGTGTCCTGTGTATGTCTTACGATAATCTTGCACTATCTGCAACCATAGAGAAAAAAATGTGTGAGTTATATGTCAATTTCTTACTACTTTATTACATTTACAACCATATAGTAAGTATATTAAAATTTCAAACACATACGATGTAGCATTATATTATTCGAGATACTAAATTACACAGTGTAGACTTGCATAATGAAATAGATGTGTATGTTACCTGTAATACATATTGTTTTTGTTCTTCGTCTTTGGTGAAACTGTTGTTGAATTCTTCCATCAATTTAACTCCTCTTTCCGCTGTGTCGTTTACTACCATTAATGAAGCGATGACCTTTTTCCCATTTCTGTAACTTTCCAATTCGTCCCAATTAGCAGGATCATCATGTAGGAAGTCTTTTGAAAGATGAAATCTCTGAAATATATTCTGCGATTTTAGGGTGAGCAAATTCAGGGGAAGACTTTTCGTTAGGAAATATTCTAAATCTTCTTCTTTGATAACCAGTTTCTTTATGTTTTCTTCGACTAGTGGCTCTATTTCCATTGTGTTGATACTGTGTGAGGGCATGTGTTCTTTTAGTAATATCTGGGCCATCTTCCTCTTCATGTCATTGTTTATTCTATCATCATATATGAAAAAGGCCGCACACTCCTCACTTAAATTAACACATAATGACCAAGCATTTATGAATTGCACTTTGCAAGTCTTTATCATGGGTTTTGTACTCGACAAGTGTTTTAAGAAAAGTGATGTCATTCATGGGTGCCTCAATAACATTTGTAGTTGAAAACCAGGCTTGCACATAGCATTTTATTCTGAAACAACATATACGTCGTAGTGAATTATCCTCTGTTGTTGTGAGTTTAAATTGTTGTCTAAACATATATATTTTTAAGGAATATATTGCCTTTCCCATCCATCTCGCTAAGTGATATGCCCCAGGTTGCCTGAAATGTATTCCAGTTGATGGTATTTTCCCTAGAAATATTAATACTAATTCCAAAAATTCACGATAATCGTGACGAGGCTGCTCTTCTTTGATTTGATTTTGGACATACTGTATAATAACGTTGGCATCATCCTTTAATATATTCCATACTGATGTATCAGAGTCCCATGACAAATATTGTGATAGGTTAAAATTCTTCCATGCTTTTTGAAATCTTTTAAATAAAGATATCTCTGGACCTTTATTCGGTGAAAGCTGTATTTTATAGAAAACACCATGCAATACAATTTCATATATATGGTGCCGACAAGATAGGAACATGATATCACGGTTTAATCTTTGCTCCAGAAGATAACATGCCCCATTCAGCCTCCCTGTGTTGCTTGGTGTAGTATCAAATACAAAAGCTTGAACTGTGTCTTGTAGTGACCATTCCTGTAATGCGTCATAGACAGCAGATGATATTTTTGAACCTGTTCCAGAAGAAAGTTCTGGAACACCTAAAAGTTGTTGTACGTTGAAGCCTGTTGCTATCACTGGAAGACGATCAACAGTTTCAATTCCGGTAATATCAGGAAGCATTTTAGAATCCCAGGGAATAACTACATAGTCTAATTTCAAATTAATAAATGTAGATTTAATTTTTAATGCAGCTTCTTTACGAAACTCTTCACGACCTTTTTTAATGAATGTACGGTTGATAAAATACTCTCTCGGATTTAAATTTAATGCATCAACGCAAGCTGTCAATATGTGAACAGAATCTCTGTCACTAACCTTACATTTATCCAGAGCTGCTGCGAGTCTAGGTGTCAAAATTGCCTTCCTAGCTCGTTTGATTGAAACACGAGACTTCTGACAGGACGAATGGCTTTCACTTTCAGAGCTGACGATACCTGCTGGTCCTGGTTGGCTAGAACATTGGGTAGTTATTTCTGCAGATTCCATATGGTGGCCCTCTTCAGCACTATCCTCCGATGAGGATAGCAAATGCACACATTCTGAAATATACAATAAAAACTAGAATTATCGAATATTATGACAGACAATAGGTTTAACACATACGTCATAGAGTCATACACTGAGGGAGAAAGTCACTAACCTGATCCAGAGGTGCTCAGAAGTTGCTTCTGTCGTCTTCGTACTTCCTTTTCTACTCTCTCAGCTTTCCGTTGTTCAGCAGCTGTTAGCTTCATGTCTATGCCTATCATGCTACCTACACGTCCTTTTTGTCGCTGCCTTTGTAAAAACAATTTATCTTCCGCTATTTTGATCAAATCGAATGCCTTTGAATGCGCTTTATCAAACAGATCTTCAAGACTGTCTGCTAATGTCACTGTTTCTGTTTTTGTGTTTTTGCAATCCACGTAGAATTTCATATAAACGTTTACACTTCTTGATGCAATCTGACCGGTCCTGCGTTGGTATACGTGCCTTTCTCCAGAACACTAAACATTCGTCAATAACAAGAGAGGCACTCTCATGTAAATTTAAATTTACGTGGCGCATATTATAAAGAAGGCATGCTAAATTTGAAGAGGATACGATATCTCTAACCCACCCGTTGCTAAGATACTCTCGGTTATTTGAGTTTTCATGGAACCGAGAAGAAATAAGACAATAAATCACGTATAATAACACCCTACACATTAAATAAAACACGAAACAAACTTTGAAACATGCGTGCTATTCCACCTGAGTCAACACAACAACTGTCTTATAGTACTACTACTTTGACAATAGTTTTTGGTAAGATCTGGCAACTTTTGGAGGGCGGGGGGCACGGGTTGCCGTTAACCGATTTAACTCAAATTTTAGGTAAAACACTTTCCATCTGATATGGAACATTCTAAGGTACCTGTTATATAACAATATCAAAAATAAAATAAAGACTTGTCTATATATATATATATATAATATATAATAATAATATATATATATATATATATATATATATATATATATATATAATATATATAGTATAAATATATTATATATATATTAATATAATATACTATATATATATAATATATATAATATATATATATATATATATATATATATATATAATATATATATATATATATATATATTATATATATATATATATATATATATATATATATATAATATATAATATATATATATATATATATATATACGTATATAGTATATATATATATATATATATATATATAATATATAAGTATATATATATATATAACTATAATATATATATATATATCATCACACACCTTCTTTCCCCCAAGACTGGGGTAAGGTGCGTAACATGCACTGAAAACAAAAAGTAGAAAGAAGAATAAGACGCAAGGTCGAAAAGAAAGCACGCCTTAGCCGCCTTATACCTTTTAGTAAGACTCGTCGGCAGTTCAGGAAAATCCACCTATAGCTTCACGGGACCGCGACGGACCCTCACTTATGCATATCGTTCAATGGGGAGTTCATCCATTGGCCCAGGTGGGCCACAACCTACCCCTTCACGGAAAACCCCGACATTCACTCCTATTTATGCCAATTTTGTGCCGTGCCCTGCCAAACAACTCCCATTTCTCGCCTTCAGGCATTCTTTTACTGACCCAAATCCACTTTTTCTTTCGGTCTCCCAGCCGGTGTGATTCCCAACACACTCAGTCCCTATACAAAGATTTTTAGGTATAATTAATATCTTTTTTTTTATACGAATATGTATTAGATTGGTAAATACGGTTTGTGTTTTACGCAGTTTTTATATTTTAATTTCAAATTAAAGTTACTAAAAATTAAGTAAATTTTTATAAACATGTAAAAAATACAAATCAATCATTACATAATTTGAAGGTAAAGAAATTCGCTTATAATAAGATTCAATTCATTCTCAATGGAAAAAATTGTTCAAGTTTCGTATCAAAGTCCTGCGAATTCTGGCTTCTTTTTATGTTTTGAATTGCCTTGTTAGAATAGGGTTTGCTTCTTCTAATTGTGTTTAAATTAGTCTGGAGCCATTGTTGTTTCCCGGCAAAGTTAATGAAGGGAAGGGTACCAGTCGCGCCATTTAATCGGTATAAAATGTAGTCTGATAATTTTGCGTGTTGCGTATGACTGTGGTGACGTCATCCAAGATGGCCGCCATTTCACTGTAAATAAACTGCCTTAGCTCGTACTCTATCTTAACAGAGTTTTAATTTTTTTTTTACCTTGTTGGCTAGAATTTTCTAGATATTGTGTTGCCGAAAAAACATTATTTTGTGGGTTATACCTTATTTTAAGATAAAAGAAAGTGTTTTAGCTCGATTTATGACGTTTTTGATCTGTGTCACGCTGAGTTGGTCGTGTTTGGTTTGGTTGTAATATTCGAAATGCTTAATTAATGCTTATTAGTATTACTATTGGTACTATGCTTTTAAGTATGTACAGTTTTATTAATTCATTCTTTGTTCAGGATGAAATTTTCGTATAAAGCAGCCAGTAATAAAGGAAGAGTATTACACTTTAGAGGCAACCATCAAAGAGGAAACGGAGCAATAGTATTGACTACAGTCTCTGTGTGTTGTGTCAAAAAAAGGAAAATGAATCATTTGTCGTTGAATCAAAATCCTCAAAACAACTTCTAAAAGACCTTGCAAACGAAGTAAGTTCCGAGACAAAAAGAATTTGAATATATGAGTTATTTTTTGATATAGACGAACTGACAGAAAAAAAATGCGTCGTTTGGCATCATTCTTGTTATAAACAGTCACTTACAAGGTGCAATTTCTAGCAAGATTGAAGACAAAATATGAAAGAGACAAGAAGCAAATTTGACATAATAAATGGAACCTTCTACAATTAACACACGAACACCATTCACAAAATCGTGCGGTGAACCGAACAGAAAAAAAACTACTTTTTTTTTCTGTAACAAAGCGACTACAGAGAAATTCATTGTTCCCAGTTTCAACCAAGTAACCCGGCGCAAAAACGTATACAGAGGCTGCAAAACCATAGCAATAATGATCAATGGAAGTCAAATTATCAGCGTGTATAAACCCAAGGGATGCACATGCGCGTATGACATTTCCTATCACAAAGAATGCTGTAAATGTTTTACGCAAGAAACATCAATGTCAAATTCTAAGACAATAAAGCTTATATAGACACTAAAATGTGCATGTACAGTCGATTTCAGTCAATTCTCTTCAGAGGCTTAAAAAGACGGAAAAGGTAGTTTCTATTGCCAAAAAAAATGTGGGACAAAGAGAAATAAGTGCAGCGAAACATGAGAGAATGAACATGAATGAAAGAGGAAGGGCAATTAAAGCATTCATTGAAGAAGAACTTTGGGACATGGGACGTACAATTTATTAACCCCATCAGCAAGAATCAACCACAAAGTATATCTTTAAAAGCTACTACAGATGATGTTGTTCTAAAAACTGAAGAAACCATTTGCTTTTCTTGAAAAATGAAGAACCTCTTTGAAGTGGCACGAATTATAAGGGAGTGCGATTAAAATTTAAAGATAAATCTGGTCTTGTATTTGTTGCCATCCAATTTAATTTTTCTATTAATTGTTGGTATTCATTTACTTCTTTTTCATCAAGCTTTTATTTTCTTTTGTTTTATTTTCATTAATTTTTAACCTTCTCCCAGTAATTCTTTTGATCCATTATTATAATATGTTCATCTTGAAAGGATAATTTGAACTCCTAGAAATATTTAAATGATCCTGAACTGATTTCTCATTATTTTTTAAAAAGTTCTTCCAATTATTTATCTTTAGTTTTCAAATTTTTACTTTGCTACCTAAAATATCATCTAACACGTGTACATAATATCCTTTCGAAATTATAATAATGTAGTCTTTCGCCCACCCCTTTATTTAGTTTTTTAGACCTATTCTTAATCAATTGTTTTTCAATGAATAAATACCACATGCGTAGCAGCATCCTGTAATCCATATACTGTTTATTTAATCTACAAAAGTTTACCATCATTAAATTCTTGTTAGTCTAAGATATACTTTTCTGTTATTGTATCTCCTGAAGTCAGCTACTTAAAATCCATAGCATTTATTTTCCATTTCTTTTCCTGATCTATGGTTAATCATTTTCATTGCTTCAGATGAACCAGTTGGGCATCGTTTTTTCTACACTGTTTCTCATATCCATTAGCTATAATCTCACATTGAGATTTTTTCTCGTATTTTGCAATAATTTTTCACTAATTCCCAAGTCTTACATTGAATTGTTTTTTCACCTTTATCTGTTACTTCTTCAAAAAAAACATTCTAATTCTTTCCAATTTTCTGTCTCTATCATTTTTTGCTTGTTTAACTTCTTCATTAGAATTATAATAAATTTGATTTACCTTTTCATTTTCATATTCACTCGTCTATTCATCTACTATCTCCTCACTGCATTCTAATGACTCTCCTTCTTTATCCTTCTTCATTTTCAATTAGTATCCCAATTCATATATTCTTTCAAATTCTTTCAGTCTACATCTAAATATGCGTATCTGTATTTAAATTACGTTATGTGTATAACATCTATTATGCGTTTCCTTGTTGCTTTGCAAGCATCTACTAAGACATTAGGAAAATAATATATCTTCATTATCTTTTAATTTCATTTCATAATATTTACAAATTTTCACATTTTTTGGATCAATTTCTTCATATTCATCAATTGATGTCATTTCTTCTTCTTCTTCTTCTTCATTTCCTTTGCACTTTCTGTTTCATTATCAGTTTCATCTATCTATAATTTTTTCAACCAATTATTTCATCTATTTATTCCCATTCTCATTTGAGTGATCTATCATGTTTTCATTCCTTTATACACATCATTCTTTTTTTTTATCTTCACGTTCGTTGTTATTTTCATTTATTCTATTTCTTTGAATTCTCGTTGAGTGTACTTTTGATACAGCTCTTAAAGTACCTCCATGTTTTACTATGATGGTTTTTCCATCTACACACATTACTTTAGCTGGTCCTCTCCATTCTTTATCAATGTTTCTTTTATAAAAAACTTCACCTATATTTATATTTTTTGAAATATGTTCTCTTATTTGACTTCTTAATGCACGTTTTATTTTCTCTGAACTTTCATTCTCTATATGTATTTTTCTAGCATGGTCTATTGTCTCTAATAATTCTTTAACCATATTATCCGTATCTCTCTTTTCACTAACTATTAAGTTATCACAATCTATTATGTTTGGTATTCCTACACTTCTTCCAAAAACAAGTTGGTTAGGTGCATATCCCAAGTAATTTGTCAGTTCATTTTTAGCAAAAATTGCCCATGCCATACTACTTTCTCTATCATGTCCTTCCTGTTTTAACTTGTAAATGATTCCTTAAGTAAATCCTACTACCTTTTCACATAACCGATTACTCCATGGGCTTTCTGCCGCTGTACTCATTAACTTAATATTCATTTTTGTAGTAAATGTTTCCATATCTTCATTTTGAAATTCTCGTCCTGCATCAGACATAATGCCATTAGGACTTCCAAAATGGATAATCCATTTTTCAATTAATTCTCGGTATTAATTCTTACGTGTTTTATTTTAACTATGTACTGCCTGTGTTGGTATCTTGTTGCATGATCATATTATCACTAAAAAAAAATTATATCTCAAATTCAAAGGCTTACAAATTATTTCATGTAAAATTTACTTGCTAATGGCAAACCTACCACTGGTCTTGATGGAGTGTTTTTATTTTTTTACATATTTCGCATTCTCACACAATTTGCTCCAATTCTTTTTTTACATTTATTCCCAAAATCTTATTCAGTTATTTGTTTTCATTAGCATTCTTTATTGTTTTAAACAGACTATTAATTCCACAATGAGCAAATTGTCTATGTAGCTTATTCAGTTTTTCTTTTCTATCCTGTTCTTTTATCCAAATTTTCTTTAAATTGACTAATTCAACATGTTTCTTTGTTTTTTTATTTAATAATATACAGGAATGTCCTCCTTCATTTTTTCAAATGTTTCACTTTCATTAGATTCAAATCACACATGTCACAGTTGCATCTTCAATATTAATCTTTAATTAACTTCTTTTCATAGCTGATTTACCAAGTATTAATGGTATGTCACCCTCTATTACATTATTTTAAATCAAAACTCTTTCCTTTGATTATACAAGGTAATAATATTTCTTTTATTATTTTATACTAGTGATTTTTCCAAAGACAAAACTACCATGTTTAAACCTTTGTGTATCTTTATATATATGGTAATTCTTCACGGTAAATCCACCAATCATTTTTGCGTTAATCCTAATCTCACTATACTGTCTCTATGGCTTCCTGGTATCATATAATAGCCATTGCATCTTCTTGGAAATTAATTTTTAATTTCATTAGTATTCTTCATTATTATTGAATAAATGGCTATTAACTTTTTTGATACCATATATCTTTCAATATTTAAATAATATTCTTGTACTATTATTCTTGCTTTCTTTTCGGGATTATCAATATATAGGAGCCCTTTTTTCTTTGATTTGTTTTTCATTATTTTTTGGGTAAAATGATCTCCATTTCAACCTTTCTCTCTATTTTCTTATTTTCTTTACAAATTTTTCTTGTGTCCTTTTTTACCTTTCCAACAGACATTACTACATTTTTCATTCCAATAGCGATCTTACATAGTGGTAAGAAGCCGTTACAAATTTTAACATTTATTTCTAAATTAAAATGTTCCTTCTCTCCAGTAGCATTCTTCAGTTTTATGGTTTCATTACTTTATAGGTACAAAATGTTATTAAAAAAAATACCAATTTTCTTTTTTAGTTTCTTCTTTTTCTACTACTTCAACTACTGATTCCATCATATTTACAATTGATTCTTTAGTTGTTATGAAAATATTTGTCTTAATTCCTTCAATCTTATTGATAATTAGCTCTTTCCATATCTTTCATATTTGAGTTACTGATCAATTGGGATGAATGTATCTTTTGACTTATTTTAATATCATCAAGTTTTTAATAACTCTTTTTGCCTTATCATATCTTGATACATATTCTCTAAAGGATTCTCTTTTCATTTGTTGCATATTCAGTAGTGTTTGTACTTTAAGATGACTTTCTTGTCCTTTATTTCTACAGTATCTTTCTTTTAATGTGTTTATAATTTTTCCTACTCCATCTTCTGTCCATAATTCTTTTTCTTTTAAAGACATAATTACTTCTAGTGGTTCACCTGCTAAACCTCATATTATTTGTGTTATTTTTGTTTTTTTCTTTTCCTGAGATATTTCTCTCCATGCTTTTAACTTGAATAAATATTCTTTAAAAGATTCTTCTCTTTTTCCACTAAATTTAGGTATCAAATTCATTTTTCTTTCTTCTGTTGTTTATCTTTTTTCTTTACTATCTACTAGATCCTTTATCATGTTAGTCAATTTATCCATTGTTATTGATAAAATCTCTTTTGTCTTTTCTTCCTCTTTTGAAATTTTATTTTGTTTAGTACACAAGAGAATTGTAGATAAAATGTTTAAAAGTAAAATAATATATAAGCTTTCAAATTTACCCTTTTCTTTTTTTAAACAGATGTCATCATTTTTTGTTTGTCAATCTTTACTTGTTATCTTAATTTTTGATTTACTATTATTCTTTGTTCTTTATTATGTACATAATATATTAATATTTCCTATTTTCTTTATTTTTCTTGTTTTCTATCTTATTCCTTTTTATTTATATATATATTTTTTATAATATATATTTATTTATTCTTTTTATAATTTAATGTTTTAACTTTTTTAATACCATATATCTTTAAATATTCAATAGTAATTACAAAATTATTTACAAATATATTTATATACTATCTTTCTGAAAAAATATGAAATAATTAATAAATTTATCAATGATTATTATAATTATTATCTTCCTCCTATCCCAGATTGGTTGAGAGGTGCGTAGCTTACACTAGAACAGAAAAGTAGAAGAAAATGACGCAAGCGAAATTAAAGCTCCCCTTTTACCGCCCCCTTTATACCCCCAGTGAGAAATAGTCGCAATCAGAAAAATCCATCCCGAGAATTCACGAGACCGCGACGAACCCTCACTGTGGTATCTCGTCAATGTGGGGCTAATCCCCTGGCAAAGACCACAACCGTACCCCCTCACAAAACCCCGCCATTTCCTCTTGTTATGCACCTTTCTTCTAGCCTCTGCCAAATTCACAATCCTCTCACCCAGGCATTCCTTTACTGACTAAATCCACTTTTTCTTCGGTCTCCCAGCCGGTTGATTCCCAGCACACTCGCCACTATACATCGGCTTAACCAACCGACTATCACCCATCCTTTCCATATGACCAAACCATCTCAATGTACTCTCGTTTATTCTCTACTTTACGCCTTTCTTCACACCACACAACTCCCAAAGGCGTTCATTACTCATTTTATCAATTCTCCTCACACCTAATACGCCCATAAAATTGTCCATCTGAACACTTTGTTCCTTAGATCTATACCTCTTATTCCAGACCATAGTTTCACTACTATATATTAACACAGGCAACAACATCACCCTCATGCAAAACCATAGCGCAATCAAGACTTAGTCCCTTCACATCCATCAAGGATTTAATTGCACCAGCCACCTTCTAACATTCACAACTTTCCTACTACATTTTATATCATCCGTTCCCTTCTCATCCAACACATATATCCTAAATATTTAAACTCAGATACTTGTTCCAGTTGCTCACCATCTAATATGACTTAACCCCTCGAACTCTCCTCACTCACTACCATAACCTTAACCTTATCTATATTTACTTTCAAACCTCTTTTACACACCCTGCCAAACCCCTCTACCAATCCTCTCACACTCTCTTTAGATTCAGCACACAAAAACAAATCATCTGCATACAATAAGCAGGGCACGCTCCTCTCTCTTCCATTCTCTATCAGTGTAACACCTTCCTCTACCACCCCCACCTGTAATTCTTTCATAACACCATCCATATACAAATTAAATAACCAAGGAGACATAACACATCCCTGTCCC
>JABUQX010122900.1:0-10000 GCA_015478945.1 Trachelipus rathkii | reverse complement strand
GCCGTGAATAGGGTTGAAGATTATAAGGGATATGATTTTTATATATATATATATTTATATATATATATATATATATATATATATATATATATATATATATATATATATATATATATATATATATATATATATATATATATATATATATATATATATATATATATATATATATATATATTTTTTAGCGCGGTTTGGACAGACTCAAACATTTCTTTGTCCTGGTCACTTTTATTGCCTTCAAGCCCTAGCCTAGTTTTTAAGGTAATTTGAAGTTATTAATATATATATATATATATATATATATATATATATATATATATATATATATATATATATATATATATATATATATATATATATATATATATATATATATATATATATATATATATATAAATAGTGTATCTCTATATAAATTGTTTTTCCATAGTTGCTATCTTTATGTTTTTTTATTTTTATATATATATATATATATATATATATATATATATATTATATATATATATATATATATATATATATATATATATATATATATATATAGTGTAGTAGGAAAGTTGTGTTTCTCTCTTTTATTTCTAAGCCTGGGGTTTAAGTTTGGTTCTGGATTGGATCCGGCTATGACAAGGATCCTATCTTGAAAGGTGTATACATAGATCCATAACTGAGCAACCTTAATAAATGTTGATATTTGCCATTGGAACTTTCAATCAACCTTCGAAAATTGTAGTGGACTCAATCACGTAGTCTACAGTGGTGACCCTAGACCTTCATTCTCCTGTTGATGTGGAGAAAACTCGGTTGCTCAGCTACACGCCTCTTCGCACTTGCCGCGGTAGTTACAAGTAACAACTGCCATCAACGGACATTTTGTGCAACATCAGTCCATACTCCTAGCAAAAGACCCCATCCACAAGCAAGCATTAATATTACTTAATCTTAATTTCGATTTTAATAATATTTTATCATTTTTTATTACATATGTATTTCTTATATATATATATTTCTTTAAATTTTTATATTTTTATTATTATTTCCATTATTTTATTATATATATCTACGTGCATGCTCTTTGTGTTTATGCATTCGCCAATACTGGCCTTGTAGGAGTATAGCCGTGTTTATCAGCCGCTCACATAGAGACACATACCTACGCTTAGTCTAGGCCCCAGCACACACAAATAGTTCAGCCACTTCTTACTGGTATTGTTAAGAAATCTTCTTTTTTCATACTCGCTTCCTCTTGTCTTCCTCCTTTTTGTCCCACAAATGGCTTTTACCCGTCCTTTCCCCGCCTTCATTTCCCAAGCTCCCGATCTGTATCTCCTGCAGATAAAAGCCGTCTTACTCGCAGACTCCACCGAGCTTCAAAAGTACAACCTGCTGTTGGGTGCACTGCCAGAGGACCCCCCCCCCTATTGAAGGTAAGAGACGCTCTGGCCACAGCGTCCGCCCCTTCTACCTATTACACTTCCCTAAAAGAGGTGCTCCTTGCACGCCTCTTATCTTCTATGGAGGATAAGTTTGAGCAGCAACTACTGCGGGGGGGACTTCTTAGGAGACAGGACCCCTACAGAGCTGAATTCTAGGATGCTCTCACAGCTCGGGGATTCCCCATCTCCCAAGGAGGAGGCCATACTCCGGCAACTTTTCGTGCAAAAGTTGCCCCCACAAGTTCAGGGCACAGCAGCCACCACTGATCCCTCCTTGTCCCTGCGAGCCTTTGATGAGGCAGCTGACCGTGTCATGCGGTACCAGCCTTCTCACGTTGTTTCTATTTCTCCTTATTCTGTTACCTCTACCGGTTCAGCCATCACATACACTCCTGCTATCGCTCATACTCTGAATACCTTTCCTCCTCCTTCAGCTTCAGGAGCCTTTTCTTGGTTTCCTCCCGCTCTGGAGGACAGGCTGCCGTGGCTGGAGAGGAACGTAGAGGCTATCATGGTGTTACTATCACCGCATCTTCCAGGAACATGCCCGGAAATGTGTCCAACCGTGCACATTCTCGGGAAACTCTGCAGCCAATCCTTATGGACAGTACAGGACACTGGCTCCCCTGCTCGTCACCACCTTCTGCGTGTTTTCGACCCTTCCACCAAGCGCTAATACCTTATCGATACAGGCGCTGAGATTTCTTGTATCCCTTCAAATAGTCTGGTTCCTCCCGGTATTCAACCTACCCGTTTCCTGTGTGAAGCGAACGGTACTGCCATTGGTACTTACGGTTAACGTTCATGGACCCTCGACCTCTGCCTTAGGATGGTTTTCCGATGAGTTTTCACAGTGGCTGCAGTCATTCAACCAATTATCGGGCCAGATTTTTTGAACCATTTCCACCTACTGGTGGATCTTCGGAACCAAACCTTGGTGGATGGCAACACCACCATTTTCTCCGAAAGCAACATCTCTCCTTCTGCAGTAGGGAACATATCCGCTGTTCATCCTCCCATTTCTTTTTCCCCCTTCCTCTCTCCGGCGGAAGGACTTTCCATCTCTTATGCACCCTTGCTCTTCAATTTCCCCAGTTAAGCATTCAGATTCAGTCCTCCACCACGTAAAGACCACAGGTCCTTCGACCTTTGCACGCGATCGCCGGCTAGCCCCGGAGAAGCTGAAGATCGCTCGTCCTCAGTTTGATCAAATACTTGAGCTGAGGACCGTTATACGTCCCAAGAGCAGTTGAGATGCACCCTTACACCTTGTTCCTAAAGCTACTCCTGGGAACTGGCACCCCTGTGGAGATTTTAGGGCTCTCAACGCTATCACTGTCCCAGATCGCTATCCCGTCCCTCATATCCAGTCTTTCACGTCCCACCTCAGTGGTGCTACAATATTTTCCAAAATAGATCTGGTCCGCGCCTATCACCAGATCCCTGTAGCATCCGAGGATGTTTCCATTACTGCCATGATTACACCTTTCGGACTTTTTGAGTTCTTGAGAACACCCTTCGGTTTACGGAATGCTGCTCAAACTTTCCAGCGATTCATTGACACTGCCTTGCGAGGGCTACCCTTCTGTTGGGCCTACATCGACGCCCTGCTTATAGCTTACAACTCTGAAGAGGAACACAAGGAGCACCTTTCTGGCGTCTTCTCCAGACTAGATGAATACGGTATCCGGATCAGCCCGGAGAAGTCCTTTTTCGGTGTAGCCTCTCTCACATTTCTTAGCCACACAGTCTCTTCTGAACGTGTTCGCCCCCTTCAAGAGCATGTTGCCGCCATTCGTCCTTTTCCTTTACCCGAGACGCAGAAGCAACTGAAGTAGTTTCTCGGGATGCTGACCTAAAACCATCGCTTTCTAACTGCAGTAGCTGCTCTCCTCCGCCCGAAGAAAAGAGGTGTCTCAGTCAAAGTAGAGTGGACGGAAGAAGGCCGTATTTCTTTCACTTCTGCAAAAGACGCACTCGCGAACCCCACTCTACTTGTCCAACCACAGGACTCTGCAGCAACTCGAGTTCAGGTTGATGCCTCCGATTTCGCGGTCGGAGGCGTCCTGCAGCAACATCTGAATAGTTCTTAGCTTCCTCTTGCCTTCTTCTCGAAGAAGTTACAGCCTGCTGAAACCCGCTACAGCGCCTTCGGCAGAGAACTGCTGGCAACCTACCTGGCAGTCAAACACTTCAGATACTTTCTGGAAGGCCGAGAATTTCACATTCCCACATATTACAAGCCGATCACCTTCAACATGGCATTTCGAAATAAATGACACTCGCCGAGAGAAGCTCGTCATTTGGAAACATATTCCAAACGACGAGCTTCTCGCAGTTTACGACAAACATCTGTCACGTCCCAGGTACGGATAATCTCACAGCTGATGCACTTTCAAGCATCGAGATTACCTCCATATTTTCACTCCCTAGCATTAACTACGAAGACATGGCCACTGCACAGTCATCGGAAGAACCCTCCAGGACTTTTCTCTGCAACTCAGGCGGATTTCTCTTCCTCCGGGCATTCAAAAGAAATTCCTATGTGACACGTCAACTGATGCTCCCGTCCTTTCGTTCCTCCTGCTTTCCGCAAATCTGTTATTTTTGCTCTTCACTCTCTTTCTCACCCCGGCATAGCGGCCTCTCAAAAGCTGGTTACGACCTGCTTTGTGTGGCCCGGTGTTAATACCGATATGCGAAAGTGGACTCGAGAATGCCTTCCTTGTCAGAGCTCTAGGGTGCCCCGACACACCATAGCCCCTCTCGGGGAGTTTCTCTCTCCTGGAGAACGTTTTGAGAAAGTACATATCGATATAGTTGGTCCCCTTTCTCCTCCTCCTGATGGACATCAATATATCCTTACATGCTGGTGGGGTAGCCATTCCTCACAAAACCGCCACTGCCGAAGTCATAGCTCACTGGGTTGCGCGTTTCGGCGTACCGTTTACTGTGACCACGGATCAAGGTAGACAATTTGAATCTTTCCTTTGGAGAGATGTGATGCACCTCCTCGGTTTTGAGGGCATCCGGGCCATCAGCTTTCATCCGGCATCAATGGGATCATAGAAATATTTCACCGCCAGATTAAGGCATCTTTGGCTGCTCACCCCCAGCATGAACAATGGACTGAGGCTCTTTCTTTTGTACATTTGAGAATCCGCTCCGCCCTCAAGAGAGATCTTAAATGTAAAGCCGTAGAACTAGTCTATGGTTCTCCATTACGCTTGGCAGGTGAATTCTTTTCTCAATCTTCCCCTTCACCTTCGTCGGATCCTCTCTCCGACCTCACCTGTTTGAAGAACTGTGCTGTGTCAGTCATGGAGACCACCTTCCAGACACCAGACATTCCACTCTTTCATTCCGAGAGAACTGGCGACATGCACCCATGTTTTCGTTCGTCATGACGTTCACAAGACTTCTCAACAGCCTCGGTATGACGGCCTGTTGAAAGTCTTGAGTAGGGCAGTGAAATTCTTCACCATTCAACCCCTTATGCAAACAAAAGTCGTCTGCATCGACCGTCTAAAGCCAGCTCTCCTAGAAGCCAAGCCCCCGGAACCTTCCAACTTTCCACATCCTCCAGCAGGCATTTCGTTCCCTACTTCCCCTTCCTCTCCTGCATTTCCTTCTCCACACTCACCTCCTTTATTTTCTCCTCCTAATTCTCCACCTTATCCTTCAACACCTCCAGCACAGTTGCCTGTTTCTCCACCCCCTTATGCACCCGTCCTTCGCTCCACTCTGGCTCCACCACCGGGTGAAAGAAAGACGCATGCTGGTCGTCGAGTTCACATTCCCAGTCGCTACTTGGACTAACAGGAACCCTGAGCAGCACACTGAAAGGGGGTACTGTAGCAGTCGGAGACTCTAAGCATTTCTTTGTCCTGGTCACTTTTATTGCCTTCAAGCCCTAGCCTAGTTTTTTGCTCATTCATTTACTGGAATCTACATCAAATATAGCGCATAGTGCATTCACGCAGCTTTTCAACAACAAATTTACAAAAGCCTTGGGTTCAAGTTTTATTCTGGATTGGATCTGGCTATGACAAGGGTCCTATCTTGAAAGGTGTGTACATAGACCCATAACTGACCAATCTCAATAAATGGTGATATTTCCCATTGGAACTTTCAATCAACCTTCCAAATTTTTAGTAAACTCAATCACGTAGTCTATAATATATATATATATATATATATATATATATATATATATATATATATATATATATATTTATATATATATATATATATTTATATATATATATATATATATATATATATATATATATATATATATATATATATATATATATATATATATATATATATATATATATATATATATATATATATATATATCGTTTGTTCAATTTGAACGTTTTTTTTATAATTTAAAAAAAACACGTTTTCTGAAAAAAAAAAAAACAAAAAAAAACATACCAATTAAAAACAAAGCTGGTTTTTCAACACTTGCAACTCTAGATCGAACATTTAAAAAATAATAATGAATGATGACTTACTTTGAAAATGTGCCGGTTCAACATGTAAAAGGCAAAAGGCTTCTGCTTCTTCTGCTTTTATAGTATAAATAACATCGTTGACATCGTTTTCTAGGTAAAACATTTCAGAAACAGCTAAACTAACGAAGTTTTCGGTAGTAAAAACCAGTTGATTTTTCATTGAGGAGGAGACTTTTATATTTACCTATATATATATATATATATATATATATATATATATATATATATATATATATATATATATATATATATATATATATATATATATATATATATATATATTAGTGATGCAGGTAACATCCGCATCTGCGGAGCATCCGCACATTATTAAAGATCCGCATCCGCGCTTTGTCCTGCGAATGTTGCGCAGATATTTATTCGAGATTTGATGAATTTTATAATGAAAATACTCAAGATTAATCTGAAAATGAAAATAAAAATGAAAATGAGTTGAAGGCATTTCAAAAACGGTTTGATATTCCATATCTTACGGTTATCAAATAGTACACTTCATATGATGGAAAGAATGGTATTGCTCAAAGAACCTCTTGCTTTGTACACCAGTTCGTATTCCAAAGTTAACATTCTTAATAATGTGGAAAATGACATCATATCACACTGTATTAAGCTATTGAAACCATTTGAAGAAATTACCAAAAAATCAGTGCCTCTACAGCTTCTGTCTCTGATGTAATACCATAATCTCAACGCTAAGAAAGCATTTTGAACAATCATCAAGTGAAAGTGATGACGGTTTAAAAAGAATGAAAGATACAATAAAACTAAAGATAGAAAAACGCTTTGGTTCTGTGGAAATTAATGACCTTCATACTATTGCAACTTACTTAGATCTCCGTTATAAAGGCAAGTTTTTTTGTAATACAATATTAGAACAAGTTAAATCGTCAATTTGTGTTGCAGCTGAAAAACTTCAATCCGAACATTCTATTAATTCGACACCCATTTAAAGGAAAAAAACGAAATCTACAGAACCAACACCTTCTACAAGTAAATCAATAACAGATTCACTGGAAGAATTTCTACAGTCCAGTAGTGATGAAGAAACACACGCATTACCAAAAGATGTAGTGCAAATGATTGAAAACTATCACCAAGAAAAACGACTAGATACAAATGATGATCCTATCAGTTGGTTGAAAGTTAAGCAAAATGTTTTCCCACGCTTGAGTAAACTTGCAAGGAAATACTTGGCCTGTCCCCCAACTAGTGTTCCAAGTGAGAGAGTATTTAGCAATGCTGGGCTAATATATGATGAAAAGAGAAGCAGACTCTCAGCAGAAAAGGCAGAAAATTGATGTTTCCCAAACACATCCTTCCTATATTTGAATTTCAATACTAGTGCAAAAGTATATAATCCATTGTAAAATCTCTTCTGCCAAGGTAGGAGGTCTGGAAAAAGAGGATTAGTGGGTGGATTTAAGTTGGGTCCCCGTCCCGGCACCCCTGGTAACACAATTTCTTAATAGATTGTGGCTAAACTGAAATATAATATATATATATATATATATATATATATATATATATATATATATATATATATATATATATATATATATATATATATATATATATATATATATATATATATATCGGTATATATATATATATATATATATATATATATATATATATATAGTATATATATATATATATATATATATATATATATATATATATATATATATATATATATATATATATATATATATATATATATATTAGTGTTGCAACGATACTCGAAATTTTAGTCCGATACCGATACCGATACCGATACCGATACCGATACAAGTATCTCCGACAAATTTTTCAAGATACATACCGATTACCGAAATTTTTGCCGATTACCGATACCGATACTTTTATCCTTATATATATATATATATATATATATATATATATATATATATATATATATATATATATATATATATATATATATATATATATATATATATATATATATATATATATATATATATATATATATATACATAGTTATCACCAATTCAATTAAGGGCAGAGCCGTATTCAAGGAAGGAGTGTTGTACGCCTCAAAAGTTCACCAACTAACGTGTAAATTACGCAGATGAGCACAGACGCAGGCGTTAAAGTGAGGGTGACTAAATTCAGCAGGAAACACAGAAGATGGAAGAGAATTCCACAGAACAGAGGTGACAGGAAAGAAGGAAGCACCGCAGCGAACTAGCCTGGAGTTACCAATACCAACACAAAACTCATGCTCAGATACAGCACCCCTTGTGTTACGAGGGCGTCGTAAAGGTACGCGAGTGATAAGTTCCCTCGAGCACCTGCCGCTGCGGTACCTATAGAAAAGAGATAGAGCACTAACATCGCGCCGAAAAGATAGAAGGTTAAGTGAAGTGGAAAGTACAGAACAGTTTATGCTCTTTTGGCCTTTTTGACTTGAATCTATCCAAAAGCCGGATGAAACCAGAGCCCCCCAGATATGAGAGCAGTACTCCATACAAGGGCGGATGAGACCCTTGTATAACTGAAGTAACAGAGAAGAGGAAAAAAAAGTCTCACAGTCCAAACAGAACTCCCAGTTTCTTTGAGGCCGCCCTAGCAACCGTTGTGATGTGAGGTTTCCAAGATTTTTTTTGCTTATGTTAAGGCCAAGGATGTTAATATTGTCAACAGGAGAGACGAGAGAACCGTCGAAAGAGGTAGGAAAGTTAGAAGGTGCCTTAGAGAGGGAGATTTGTAAAAGTTGGGTTTTTAAAGAATTGGATTTCACAAGGTTGAGACGACCCCAACCGGAAATTCTATCCAGATCAGCGAGAATAGAATCGGAAAGATTAAGACGAGAGACAATTCTAGAAGTAAAAGGGGGAGTAGAATTGAAATGAGTTGAAGAATGAAGGGTCGAGTCATCGGCATATGGGTGGATAGAGTTAGATGTGCAGGAGATCATTACTGAAAAGTAGGAATAAAGTAGGAAATAAGACAGAACCCTGAGGAACACCACTATTGACAGAAAAAGAAGAAGTCGCCCCATCAACAAGAGCCGATATTGAGCGATTTGAAAGAAAACTAAACATAGGTAAGAAAAGAGAAGGAGGAAACCCAAAGGAGGGGAGCTTGGAGATCAGTGACGCGTGCGATACCCGGTCAAATGCTTTGGATTTTTTCAAGCGCCACCACGCAAGTCTCCCCGTGGTTCCTAAGAGGGGAAAACCATAAATCAGTAAGATAGGAAAGTATATCGTCAGTAGACCTAGAGCGTCGAAAGCCGTACTGGCGATCGGATAGAAGTATATGAGATTCTAGATGATCTAAGAAATGAGTGTTGAGAAAGGTTTCAAAGACCTTAGATAGAATACAAGTGAGAACTATAGGGCGATAGTTAGAAAGATCAGAGCGGCTTCCTTTTTTTGGAATAGGTTGGATATGTGTGTGCTCCCAACACTGAAGGAAAGTGTTAGAATTGAAACATAGAGAATATAGTTGAACGAGCATCGGGGTCAGCTCGGAAGCACACTTCCTCAAAACTCCATCCGGGCCGCCCGCCTTCCTAACGTTCATAGATTTCAGGAGCCCATGCACCTGATCAAATGTAATCACAGGCAAAGACATAGGACACTTGAGAGGAGGAGGAGGAAGAGAAATGCCAGAATCATCCAGGGTTGAGTTAGAGGAAAATAGGAGGCCGAAGAGAATGGCCGTTTTAGTTGGAGAATTAGCAACAGAATCATCAGATCGAATAAGAGGAGGAAATCAGATTTACAAAAGTTGTTAAGAGTTTTTTTTTTGGCAAGAGGCCAGAAAGATTTGTCTGTAGGAGAACCATATATATATATATATATATATATATATATATATATATATATATATATATATATATATATATATATATATATATATATATATATATATATATATATATATATATATATATATATATATGAAGTATGCACGAAAAACGCGAAAGCGTTTCAATGATAAATGCGAAACGGTTAAACACCCAGCCTCTGAGGGGTAAAAACAGAACGAAGTCGCTTA
>JABUQX010122899.1:15000-16572 GCA_015478945.1 Trachelipus rathkii | reverse complement strand
TTGCTTAGTTATCTCTCGCATCGCTAGATCATCAATTTAGTGGTAAGGACATGATTCAAACATATATAGGACGCTTTTCCGTTGGTACGAGCGTCACGAAGATACGCATGATGAGGCTGAGGGGAGAGGTGAGATTCTTTTTTTTTCTGAGTGGCCCTCAGGGGTCCTTTCGTAAGTTATTTGTGGCTAGGAAATGATTTCGGGGTTGGCTAGTTTTTCTCATCAAGGCTTTGAATACTGAAACAAGTGAATTTAAGTGTACCGGGGAAGGAACATGCTCGCCGATCTTTGCAAAAATTAAGATCACACACTGAGTGTGTATTTTAAGATACATATAATATTGTGAAAGGAAGGAATTTTAGTATTTACTTTTTTTTTTTGTTTTTTTTTTTTTTTGGGTGTTTTCTTTTTAACTAAAGGAATACCGCAAAGGGGTAAAACGCAAAGATGGCAGGCAGCGGGGTCTCTGCAAGCTTCGCGGGAACGAACAGGGTAGGACATTTCCCCCCTCCGGCGGGGAGGGTCTCCGGAAACCCCCGCTCTTTTTGGTATTTGGGTGTCGCGGGGGTTCCTCCGCCCCTCCGGCTACGGGTATGGAAACGTCCCCCCGTCGGCTCGAGCCATTCATATAATATAGTATGTTTTTTTGTTTTTTAGCATTTTTGTATTTCTTTATAACGTGATTCCAAGATATGGTAATTGTTTTTGTCTGTAAGTGTCGTACTTTTGAGATTATTTCATTTTTGAAAAATATTTAACATAATGTGATTTTTAAAAAATTCATTTACAAATAATTGTCGAACTTTTGAATCTGTGCGTTACACTGAAAGTTCATGTGTTAGGAGTGCATTAGTAGCAATATATTAAAAAAAAAAAAATCAAAAACCGACGAGTCGTACCAAACAGATAATGGAACAAATATAGTATATATTATATATATACTATATAGTAATATATATATATATATATATATATATTATATATATCTATATGATATATATATCGTAATATATATATATTATATATAGTAGTATATATGACATAGTATATATAGATATATATAGTGATATATAGCGTTATAGTTATGCTCTATGATGTTTGCCGGTTTAATCTGAATCGAGAATTGTAAATTTCCTTAATGAATGAGTAACTGATGGAAATGTAGTTGACTAACTGTCTTGAAACTATAACTATGCATATGCTTAGTAGTTACAAAACAAAACAATATAATTTATTTTTATATTTGTTTTCCAGAACAACAAGCTATAACAGCTTCATGCGGTTGAGGTTTGAACCAGATTATTCAGTCATCTCTTGCATCAGACATTGTTTCGTCTTCTTACATAGTTACCATTGCACTTAATTCTCCACAACTTCAAGTAATTAATACTTTTATAATTTAAACTTTTATTTGGACTTAAATTTAGGGATTGCTAATGGTTTAAAAAGTTTTTAAAAAATAATTAACTCCATCCGTTTTATTTAAAGATGAGATAAGAAAGTTTTGAGTAACTTAAAAGTTTTTAATAAAATACTGAATGAGCAGAATTTTGTAAAACTTTGATTTAACAG
>JABUQX010122899.1:0-10000 GCA_015478945.1 Trachelipus rathkii | reverse complement strand
AATATCAGGTGGTCTTGTATTATAGAACAGTTCTTCATCTTAACGACGTAGTTCTATGCATTTACCATTGATTTATGGTTAGATCTAAAAAATGGATGACTCTGAACTTGTACGGTTTATCTACTAATCGATTGAAATATATCTTAAAAATAAGGTTTGGGAAAAGAATTTTTAAACCACGGTTAAATCAAAGTTTTACAAAAATTCTGCCCATTCAGTATTTTAATAAAAACTTTTAAGTTACTCAAAACTTTCTTATCTCATCTTTAAATAAAACGGATGGAGCTAATTATTTTTTAAAAACTTTTTTAACCATTAGCAATCCCTAAATTTAAGTCCAAATGAAAGTTTAAATTATAAAAGTATTAATTACTTGAAGTTGTGGAGAATTAAGTGCAATGGTAACTATGTACGAAGACGAAACAATGTCTGATGCAAGAGATGACTGAATATCTGGTTCAATCCTCACGATGAAGCTTGTTATAGCTTTTGTCTGGAACAAAATAAAAATAAATTATATTGGTTTTGTTGTAACTCTAAGCATATGATAGTTATGTTTCAGACAGTTAGTAATACATTTCATCAGTTACTCATTCATAAGGGAAATTTACAATTCTCGATCAGATAAACGGCAAATTAGAGCATATATATAATATATATATAGTTATTATATAATATATAAGGTATTATATATAGTATATATATATATAGTATAGTTGCGTGTGCTGTGTGTAAAGTGCTAGTCCTTTCTCTCCGACTCTTGACTCTCTCTGCTCTCTCTGCTCTCTCCTTCTCTCGTCTCTCGTCATCGTCGTAGTACTCGGCTACGTGATAGGTATAGGAGGTTGAGTATATTTCAGTAATATTGCGATTTAATGTTTAAATAATCTTAGCGTCTGTGTGAATCATTTTCCGTAATGCTATGGTTTGGATTGTTGTTTAACTCTGGGTGTGATATAACTCTCTTAGAAAGGGTTACGAGTCCATTGAGTCTTTCCTGCGAAAGGCCAATTGTTGTTTCAGAATCATGACGTTTTAGTGAGGGAAAACTTTCACCAAAAGACCTCTTAATGCTGCTTTGGGGTGTCCTAACAGAATTAAAAATGTGATATTAGGGCTGGGAATATCATAGTATATCTATAACTCATATAATATATGATATATTATCATATATATATCATATATGTATATAATTTATATATATATATATATATATATATTATATATATATATTATATTATTATAATATACGTATATAGTATTATATATATATATGTGTTATATATATATATATATATATTATATATATATATATATTATATATATATATATATATATATATATATATATATATATTATATACTATAGTATAAAGCATTATTTGGTGTCAGTATTTTTGGGAGTACTTATATATATATTACGTAGTATTATTATATATATTATATAGTATATATAGCTATTCTACATAATTATATATTTGAATTTTTCTGATTTGTGGTTGAAGATTAAGTTTTTGGTAAATTATTTTTACTTGTTTGTGATATAATTTAAAAATTTTTGATTGATTATTGATTATTATTATTATTATTATTATTATTATTATTATTATTAGTTATTATTATTATTATTATTATTATTGATTATCTATTATTATTATTATTATTATTATTATTATTATTATGTATACTCTCGTTTGTTCCCTTGACCATTTCCATAATTTTTCTGTCAATTTCGATCAGTGTCTTTACAGAAATCGAAGTTGAGAAAATAAAAGGAAATAAAAATTTCTTCTTGTGCTAATTCAAGAAAGTGGAAAAACGGTAAGCAAATAAATTAATAAAAATAATAAATAATAAATAATAAATTAAATAAATATAAATAATTAAATAAATTAGATAAATAAATAAATAAATAAATAAATTAAAAATAAATAATATGCGTTTATATTATAAGTGGGTTTAATTTTATTCTCGAAAAAAGCTTATTTCTCTCTTCGTTTTGTATTAAATGTGGAGCAATCTTCAGCTCCCATTCTTTTCTTTTTTCTCTTTTTTTCTTTTATCTTTTTCCGTTCTTTCTTTTTTCTCTTTTTTTCTTTTTCGCCCCTTCTCTCCCCTTCTTTTTTCTCTTTTTCTTTTTTCTTTTTTTCGCTTTTTTTGCAATTTTTCGTTTTTTTTTTTTTCGTTTTTTTTCTTTTCTTTTTTCTTTTTTTTTTTTCTTTTTCTCTTTTCTTTTTTCTTTTTTTTTTTTCTTTTTTCTTTTTTTTTTTTTTTTTCTTTTTCTTTTTTTTTTTTTTCCTTCCTTTTCTTTTTTTTTCCTTTTCTTTTTTTTTTTTTTTTTTTTTCCGTTTTAAATCATGTATTCTTTTCTTCTCTCTCTTATCCTTTCTGTTCTTATTCAATCTACTTTCAATTTCCTTCACGTTTCAAACTCTACTCTACTAATCCTGGAATGATTGGCGCTTTGGCAAAAGAACATTTAGATGGATAATTGTTACGCTGATGCTGGATAATACGGTAAACTTTATCCTAAAAACCTTAGTTGGATCGTTATATCGATTGAACGCGTTCTAACGCATTACAGTAAAAAAAAAAAAAAAGAGATGATGCGTAGCGGGAGCAAATGTTTTCGTACCACAGTTACTCTTTTTTAAGGTTCGGATTGATTGCTGAAATTTTTATTACACAGACTAGGCATGCATTTGCTTTTTTAAGAAAATTTGCTCCTACTTTCTTGATTCGTCCTCCCTTTTTCAGTTAATTTCTCCTTGGAATTCCTCTCCTCCTCCTCCTCTTATGAACTGGCACATGATTTCCTGCTGTAATTGAACCATAAGAAGGCAAGTGGAACAGGTGGTATTCCTCTCCATACTTTGAGAGAGTATCCTTTTGAGCAGTCACTGCACTTGTTCAACTTTACTTTCTATACCTCAATACAAAACTTTTCCTCTTTATTGAAAGTGGGAGTGTGTTCATACTTTTATTCTGAAGAAGTGTATTATTTCAACCTTTTACTTCTACTTTGTTCAAATTTTAGGATCTATCTTTACATTCCGTTCAAATTAAGTTTTTTCCTTAGCTGCACAGAGGTTTTATCCGTCCATGTATATGAGCAATGCTCTCGCATATTAGGTGATGACAGTTCAATCTATCATTTGAATACAGTCGAGTCCAAGGACAAAATATATTAATAGTTCTTTGCTATTCGACTTTCTTGACACTTTGCCTTTGCAAGATTACGTGGATGTTCTACATCTTTTCCATGGGAACCAAGTGGCAAGTTAGGGAGGGATCAGACTATCCTCCCAATACCTCATTAGGTCACCCCTACAAAAAAAAAAAAAAAGAAAAAAAAAAAATAAAAGATCACAAGCTCCTAAATTTCTTATAAATTCTGAGATTGATAACTTCAAACTCCTTGTTGCGATACCTCATCCATCCGAGGTACTTATATATATTTTCTTTGCCCTCTGTTTACCTGCTGAATTTAATCTCACTTTAAATGTTGTCTATGCAATCACCTAAAGAATTTATATTAATCTTTTTCTTGCTTGGGGTATTATAATATGTAGTATTAACTCTCTCTCTCTTTTTATATATATATATATTATATATATATATATATACTATATATTATTATTATAATGTATATATATTATGATAATATTAATATGTATATGTATACTATATATAGTATATTATAGTATGCGTATATATATATAGATATATATATATATATATATATTATATAGTATATATGTTAAGTCCGTGGAAGAGGTGCTTGAGAACCTCTACTGGAAGTCAAAAACATTCTGCTGTCAATGGCTCCTGGGTTTACAGGAACAAACCCTGGCTAGAAGATCCATGTAACGGCTATACATAGGCACAAAAAACCTTCTTGCGAAAATGGACCTTGAGTGAGTCAATGGTCTTGCACGGCTTCACAACCGAACAGATTTGTAACATAGATTATGGCATTCTGCGCTCCTGAGATGATTCCCTTTTTCAAAAATGAAAGCTTCAGAGATCTGTTTGCAGAAAATTCATTTTGGAAATTGCGGTAACTATGATAATCTATGGAGAATCTTGGTACCCCCACCACTGTCCTTTTTATTGTTAAATTTGTCACCACAGCTATTGTGCCCATGCTATCGTTATTTGACTTTAGTTTGATGATCCAGTAAGTCGTGAACACTCGAGCAGCAGAATGCCATGTGATCACAGTAAGAGTCCCAAGCACTATTCTATGGATTTTAAGAAGTGCAGTGCTCCCCAAAGGATTGGAGAAGACCCCTTGAAACCTTTTATTCGATACCTTCTATTTTCGTTTGAGACAGAGTTTTCGTACATTGCCTAGCTGCAGTGCTACTTACAGGAATATGCCAATTAGTATTAATATATAATTACCATGTCATTAACAGAGGCATTTAAAGCCTCATAATAGAGAGGATGAAGATATCTGACTTCCCAATCCGCTTGATTGGCATGAACTTGCCAAAGATCATTGTGAAGATTTGACGTAGAAACAACATCAGTTTTAATAAGATGTCCGTAGTAACTGTCAAGATTGACAGCATACATAAACACCTCCTGTAAAATACTGAATATGAATCGACTGAAGGAAGATAAAGAAGACCTAGCACCTCTGTGGCTCGAACCAGTGCATACTGCAACTGAGAATCAACGTACACGACGCTTTACTCTTGAACCATCCTCAAAGTCACTACACTATCCGAACACTGAACAATATCAGTAATAATAATAGTACAATTTTTAGAAGGTGTAATAACTATGAGGATGGCTCAACGGTAAACCGTCGGGTACTTTGATCCTCAGTTGCAACATGCGGCGGTTCGATAACAGAGATACAAGTCTTTTTTTTTTTTTTATCTTCCCCCAACTGACCAATATTTATTAAATTATTTATTACCCTTTGTAAAATAATAGAGGTTATATAAAATATAAAAGCTAAATATTTTGCTTAATCAGAAGAAAAGTCAAATAAAGAAAAAATATCAAAGAAATAAATAATGAAAAATAAAAAAAAATATATTGACATTTTTTTTATCTACGCCTAAACAGAAAAATATTTTAATAAAAAAATATTTCAGTAGTAATTACTATTTTCAAAAAATAAATAACTGCATTTTAAAGATTTTAATTAATAATAATAATAATAATAATAATAATAATAATAATAATAATAATAATAATAATAATAATAATAATAATAATAATAATAATAATAATAATAATTAGGCTTTTTTTAAATTCCATATTAAAAATTAGAGCATTGTATATAGAAAATTAACAAATAATTAAAATTAATAAATAATAAAAATAACAAAACTAATAAAATAAATATAACAACAATTTTATAATGCTGTGAAAATTAAAAGAAAGATTAAGTCCTACAATGGTTACGATTAATATATATATATATATATAATATATAATAAAGTATATAATATATTATATATATATATATATAATATATATATATACTATATATATAATAATATATATATATATATATAATATATATATACAGTATATATACATATATATATATATATATACTATATATATATATATATATATTATTATATATATTATATATTATTATATATATATATATACTATATATATATATATATATATATATATATATATTATATATATAATATATAATATGTATATATATATATTATATAATATATACTATTATATATATATATTATATATATAAATATATATATATATATATATTATATATATATATATATATATATATATATATATATATATATATAACTAAATATAATATATATTATTATAATATAATATATTATAGTAATATATATATATATATATATATATAATATATATATTATATAATATAATATATATATATATATATATATATACTAAAATAATTCTTTTAGTATAGGTATTTTGAAGAAAAAGCATGCTTTACTTCAAGACCTAATTTTTTTTTATATATATATATAAAAAAAAAAAAATATATATATTTAAACTTATCCCCCCCCCTCCTTTGTCTTCCCAATTTTATGATTTGGTTAGTAACGCCATCGCCTAATGTTTCCCCATCTCCCCATCCTTTTGCTATCAGGAAAAGCCCCTACAAAAAGTTTCCAGATTTCACCTGTTTTTACAATCACGATTTTTAGTATTACTTTCTCTGTTTTTTTTTCCACAAATTTCACATCTCTCAGCATCCAAACTTATATATTGATTTTTTTTTAAACTCTTTAAAAAAGTTACTATTCACAGAATTTTATTAACCTCCGCTTTCAAGTTAGCATCTTCTTATCATTTTTGGAACACCCCCGACTTCGGGATAAAATCTCTCCCTCTCCCCCTCCCCCTTCTCCTCTTTTTCAGCCGACAAATCCATCCACGAGATTTCATTTTTGAAAATTTTTGATGTCGATCTGTTGTGCTAGTTCTATACTCTATTTTTATAAGAATTCCTCTGGTAAGATGTTTTACTTTTTTTAGTCTATATCTTTTAATTTATTTTTAGATCTAAATAAAATTCTTTTTGGTTTTTACAAAAGAGCAATACTGTTTAAAAAAAAAAAAAAAAAAAAAAAAAAAAAAAAAAAAATTTTCCTGGACCTGAAGCCTAGGCCCCAGAGTAGTTTTGTTTTTTTTTTTATTTTTATTTTTAGCCATGGTGGAAAAATTAAAATACCGCTAGAATAGGAAGTAGGGAAAAATTTATTTATTATTATTATTATATTTTTACTAATGAATGAGGAGATTTTGAAAAGTGTCTATTACTATTTATATTATTATTATTATATTTATTTTTTATTAAGACCAAAAAGTTTTTTTGAAAAAAATTTATTGATTTTTATTATTATTATTTTTACTAAGAATGAGGAGACTTTGAAAAGTGATTATTACTATTAATATTATTATTATTATTATTTTTTATTAAGAATGAGGATGTTTTTGAAAAAAAAAGTTATTATTATTATTAAAATTATTAGTATTATTTATTTATAGTTCACTAAAATTTATTTTTTTTACACTTTCAAATAGGTCTAAAAACCTTATTTGAAAGTGAGCTCCCGGATGAAGGCGCCCCGCTCTCTAAGAAAATTTTTTTTTCTGGGTGCTACTTCATGTAGAGATTTTAAAAATTTGTTGTTTTGGCAACAACCAATATCCAAGCTTTTTTTTTGGATCTTTATATTTTTTTTTCTCTTGTGGAACATTGTATTTTTAAGGAAATGTTTTGTAGTTTACTCTCCGGTATTTTTGAGAGGATGTTCTGACTGAAATTTTTTTAGTTATCTCCGGTATTTTTGAGAGATACGTTCTGAATACATTTAAGTTTTACTCTCCGGTATTTTTGAGAGGATGTTCTGAATGCAATTTTTTTTAGTTTTCTCTCCGGTACTATGAGAGGATGTTCTGAATGCATTTTTTTGTTATCTCTCCGGTAATTTTGAGAGAATATTGTTCGGAATACATTTTTGCATCTATACTTACTCCATTTATTTTTTTTTAATACATTTTTTTTAGTTTTCTCTCCGGTATTTTGAGAGTAAGGTTACGATTTATATGTTTAAGATTTTCCTCATCGTATATGAGAGATGTGTTATGTAAGTTTTATTTATATTTTAGAACATGTTGTTCTTTCACATTTTTTTTAACAGCGTTTTGAATGGACCCGGTAATTCGGTCCTATCTAGGTAATGTTCATAACCCATGAATAATTCATTTTGGGAACTTATTTTATGTTGATTATAACAGGTGGTTTTTTTAACAGTGTTATAAAGGACCGTCATTTTGGTCCTCAATTTTTATGTATGTTCTGTTTTTGGTGAATCATTTCTTTAATTTATCGTTAGTAAAATTTGGGGTTTTTATATTTTTATTTTTGAGTACAGGATTTTTGTGAGTGGGTTATTAGTAATATAAAAATTGTCTTTGGGCTCTATGTAATCTCAAAGTAATAAAATCCTAGTTATTTGTTTTCATATTTATATTTTTAAGTGTTTTTAAAATTGGTTTTGGGTTCTATCTAACACAAACCCGGTAGATGATTTTTATGAGTATGTAATGCCTTAGTTTTAAGAAACATTTTAGGTTTTGCTTTTAAAATTTTTTTTTTTTTGTTTTTTTAGGGGTCTCTTGTAACAATGACGGTATTAAAGTTTTTAGTTTGTAACATTTTTAACTAAAATCGAGTACTTGTTTTGTGGCATATTTCAGTTTCTTTACTTGTTCGAAGAAACTATTTTTGGGGAAAATAGTCGTAGCCCGCCAGTGTTATTTTTGCAGATTTTTGAAAATTTCCTTTGATATATTTTAGTTTTAAGGTTTTAGTACAGTTTTTTTGAAAGTGGGTTATGGAATTTTTATTCATAATTTTTGATTCCCTGATACACTGTTTGGCAACAAATGAATACATTCCATTTTTCTTGTTTAAAAATTTGTCGTTAACAAATGCAGGTATTATATTTTACTTTATATGAGGTTGAAAATTTTACGTTGTCTTAAATCGGCTAATTGGGTTTTACTTTGAGTCCAAACTGAGTTAATGCCAAACCGCATATTATGTAGCCGAGTCATATTATTGGATGTGTGGTTTGAAAACATTTTAATTTTATTTTTTAGTGTAACTACTGAAATGTAGTTAGATAGCTTAGCGAGAGTTTTGAAGGAGGTTAAACTTGTCTATAAACTTGTTGAGATTTTTTTTTATTTAATAAGAAACTTTCCACATGTGTTTGTACCGTTGATAATCTTACCATGTTATTTTCTAAAGAATCAAGGCATATATACCCTATTCCCACCTATTTGTTAATTTATGGTTTCGGTTTTGATTTAAAATTTTAAGAGTTGCGTATATAATACTCTTTTATTTAATTTTTGTTCTCCCTGTAAAAACACCGGTTGGTAATTAATTTTTTTTTCGACAAATTATTAAATCTATTTTAAACCATTTTTGCACAAAATTTGAAGAGCTAGTTCATAATGTATTGTTATTTTATACGGTTTAATTTGTTATTTATTTTAACAACATCGTTTATCCGTTTTCTTTTTTGGTGTTATGGTCTTTTGTTACGAGTGTTATTTTAGTTTTCAATCCACCACATCTAAATTTTTTTGGGTTTCCTAAAATTAATACAGATTAAGAAGAGGCGAGTAGGTTTATTTGTTTAAAACTTTTTTTGATCGGAGAAAAATTTATTTTTGAAAATTTTTATAGCCCATATGTTATGATACTAATGCTTTGCCTTATAAGTTTCTTTTATACTTTTTATGTAAAATTTCATTTTTGTATCTATTTTTGGTTCTTTATTGATTCCACTTTTTATTTGTATTTTAGGCAACCGTGGTATGAGATAGAAATAAAATTGTAAAAGGAATAAGCGTTTCAATTGCGCCCCAAACCACCAAGGCATCAAAATACTAATTCCCAGCAATCTCGCTGGTGAAAGCGGCGACCAAGAAAGCGAAACACACATTTGGCAAATCACGGAAGCTCTCCAGAACATACCCATTGGTTGCCAGAAGGAAATCATAAGGAACAATAGCACTTAACAGGTTAGACAAATTTCTCACGTTCTTTTTACTAAAAGGCTAATTCAAATAGTTTTTTGAAATTCAATTTTTCACCCCTTTTGAATATTATTAATACAATAAAAATAGCCATTTCTTTAACGTAATAATTAAAGTAAACTCTTGGGGAAAAGTTTATTTTTACTACTAATCGTCCAAATTGAGGACAACACGAAATTATTCACATATTTTGCCATATTGGAAGGGCATATGTTACTCATCTTTAGGATAAAAGTTTTATCGCAAATTTCACTATATAAATTGATAAACAATAAAAACGTTGCCACATCACGCTCAAAAGGCACACGTTCCTCACAAGCATATAATTCTCACCACGAATATTCATACTTATAATGCAGAGGAAATATTATATTACCACATCACACTCAGAGGAAACC